>JASSUY010024884.1:0-10925 GCA_032466535.1 Forpus xanthops
GGGACTGGAGCACCTCCCCTATGAAGATAGGATGAGAGAGTTGGGGCTGTTCAGGCTGGAGAAGAGAAGGCTGCGTGAAGACCTCATAGCAGCCTTCCAGTGTCTGATGGGGGATTATAGGGATGCTGGGGAGGGACTATTCATGAGGGACTGCAGTGATAGGACAAGGGGCAAGTGGTTCAAACTTAAACAGAGGAAGTTTAGATTGGATATAAGGAAGAAATTCTTTACTGTAACGGTGGTGAGGCATTGAAATGGGTTGCCCAGGGAAGTTGTGAATGAGTGCTCCATCCCTGGCGGTGTTCAAGGCCAGGCTGGACAGAGCCTTGGGTGTCATGGTTTGGTGGGAAGTGTCCCTGCCCATGGCAGGGGGATTGGAACTAGATGATCTTAAGGTCCTTTTCAACTGTAACTATTCTATGATTCTAAGTTTTCAAAATTAGAAAAAAATTTAAATCCTAGTATTCATTCTAGTTGTTATTGCTTAGTGTTACCAGATTTCACTTCCCACTTGCAGAGAATATCCAGACATCAGCACGGATTTATTAGTCTGTTCAGACTTGAAAATGAAATTTAAGATCTCCCAGCAACTTTCTCCACTAGTAGGATACAATAGTTATGTGGGCGAAGAAAGTTCCTTCGAAATATATAAAGAATATGCACTGGTATAATGGGCCAGATGAATAGCAGCGACATATTGTTTGACATGGTCATACTTTGGTAATGGCATAGTTTAAAATTGAAAGCATCTCAAATCTAGAATGCTATTTTCAAATGCCATTATTATTAAAACATAAGTGCAAAGGAAAAGATTTTTCTTTCAGTATTTAGAAAATGTAGTTGCCTTCCCTGTACACAATTCAAGAGGACATTATATCATGGCTGTGGTATCTCTTTGCAGTGGCAGTCAATGAACAAAGAGCTAAGGCAGTATATTGACCGTCTTCCTTGTAACTCAGCTTATTGCTCAATAGGCACCACAAACCAAGAGGAATAATGATACTTCTGTTTACAGCAAGTAACAGCTGAAATAGAAGACTGTCCTGGTTTGAAGCTCAGAGCATACTGCAGCTCTTGTAATTCCTCTATTTCCGACAAGCTGTCTTCAATGATTCTAGGCAACCATCAGAATTACGTGACATCTTTGGGAGTTGACTACTTTCTCCAATGTTTAGCTGAAACTCTCTACGAAATCTTCAGTTCTATGCAGAATATACATCTTCTCTCATTCCCATGTTGTAATTTAACTCTAAACAACGTTTTAAGCACAGAGACAATAATGCAATACTAAACGTGTCTCATTCTTTGAATTTTTATGGGTTATCCACTAGTTGGTAACTTATTGTTTTCATTGCACTGATGCGATGAGGACTATGAATGAAATTCACTGCAAAGATGATACATTAACTGAGTTCTACTGTGTGTGTGCAACTATTTCTTCCACTGAAACATCAAATCCTTTTTTATATACTGGCTGTTGTCATTAATATGGGATAGAGGTGTAGAATAAATAGGAAAGTCTGGTAAAAATTTTGACTGCATATGTCACAAATAATCTACTTACGTTGTATGGCTGTCTGCATTAATACTCCCGGAGAAATTTGTGACAGAATGTGACCAAGTATTTGCTAGTTGAATAGGTATGGTGTGCATATGTTTGCTAGTCGTTACAACATCATAGATGACTTCAGCCACATTTTGATTTGGTTTTGAACTTAAACTCATAAAATAAGTTACAGGCATTTTGCAAATGTACAGTTTGGAATTAGTTCAACTACAAGGTGACAGTGCATGGATTTCTAAATTTTTAAATTAAAATTCTTTGGCTTTGGACATAGATATCATTCACTGAGCAACACATACATATATTAATTTCAATCTTCTGCTCTTCTAGCTTTCATTTTAACAATGCAAAGAAGAAATAAAGGCAGATATAAGTAAATTTTAGTGTAAAAATTTTAGTGGAAAAAAAGTCAATTATTTTCAGAAAGATACCTGCAACTAATCTCTCAAAATCCCTAAGCTAGAATCTGCAGTGACACTCTTAGACTACATTCCGGTGATTAAAGATATGCCTGTTTTGGATAGTACTGCAATAATAAAAGAATTCAAGATTCATCATCACAATAGTTCACCTTCACACTCATCCCCTGAGTAGAAAGAATAAACTTCTCCTACTTGTATGACAAACATTTGTGCTCTCAGCTTTAGCATGACTTAAACAGATTTATTGACAGTAATCTTAAGAAGTCATCTAAATGACTAGAATTCTCTGCAATAGTTTCTGAAGTATTTTTCATCTTTGTGCAATTCCACTTCTACAAGAGATTAGTATGGAGCTACAGCTGTGTCATTGCATCTTTTCTAGAGATACATATCTATTTTCCAGAGTAATTATGCATTCATCTTTAAGAATGCTTTAGAAAAAAAGCCCACTCTACATTCAGACCTCCAAGTGCCATCAGCAATGGACTATAGTGATTGAAGTCAAAGAGTTATTTAATAAATTACACATTAAAAGGGAAATGTGCCACCTTAGCAGAGTCATAGTAGGTGAGGTAGGAAAACTTTATCTCTTTCCATTGCTTTTGATGTATAATTACTTCCTTCTCTTCATACCCAAGTATTTTAGAATTACAGACTAGAGACCATCAGAAACTTCAGATGAAATAATTCTGCCATTGGATCATACAGTGAAGATACAGCAGTGTTAAAATTAGACAGTTCTCAGGCTACATTGTCAGGAAGAAGTCAAAGTGACTGACATTTTCAAAACAGGCATGAATGCTTCAAATTAATTTCACATTGGAGAAAATAATAATAAACAAATAAAAAAGGTAAGAATCATACTTAAGAAAGTCTTACAATAGCCACAGAACAGAACTGCTGCCTTCTGATCAGATCCATTTACAAAAACGAAAAAAAATAAACCCAAATACCACCAAACACCCTCCAGCTCTCCATCCTTTCCCCCATCTCTGGTGAAGGCTCTACTTAAAGCAACATAAACTACATCATTAGCATCAAAAGAAGCCACTTTCACCCATTTAATTGCTAAATTCAGACTATGATTTAAGTCAACAAATTGTCCATCTTAATTAATTGCTGTCTTCACCTGTTTAAAAAGATACCTATAGCTGTTGGAAAGTAGCTGACTCCAGAAACTGCAGACTAGTCTATAAACCCATTAAGCAGACACAAACGGCAGTACCGCTGCAGCAACAGACTCGGCAAAATCAGGTAGCTTTACAGACCTCAAAAAGGAAAGAAAGGAGAAAAAGGGGATTAAAGAAGTCTTGGTTTTAATGATATCTAGACTTAACTGGAAGCAAACACAATCCTGCCGCAATTTAGTTCAGCACCTTCAACAAAGTGGCAGGCAAATGACTCCTTTTAACTGCGCCATCTGAAATTTGTGGAGGCAGGATTCCAGACTGACACCATGTTGCAAGGTATTATGGCAAGATTATACATAAGTGACCTCTGCAATCCTATTCTGCGCTAGTAGTTTTCAAATGCTAAGGCACAGAAGAGCATATTCGTCTAAAGTGCATAAATGCATATGCTATATTTAAAAGCTCAGCTACATTATAGAGCAAGTTACCATTTTTAAAGAGTGCTATGAATCTGACTGAAGAAATTAAATGCTCTAAATGAGAATAATCTCCTGAGATATTCATGAATGGTTTTAACTTCCACGCATGTAAGAAAAAAAGAGATTATCCCCCAGTATCATTTGTCAACTGCCATGCAGAAAGCTCATTTTTACTCTTGTAGAAGAATTGCTTTAAATTTCACTCCTTTGACATTTTCTGAACTTAAAGTATTTCCTCATGGCAGGAAGCTTCAGATTGTTAATGAACAGTAGAATCACTAGCAATAAAGTAATGATTTGAGATAACTCTAATAGTATCTCTAACTTGTCATAAGGAACATTGTAAAATGAGAACTAGTATGCTAATATTACTTTCATCACCAGAAATTGATTTTAAGTACATATCATCTACACCAAAGTATTTTTAATAGTCAATGTTCCAAATTTATCTTATGGGACAACTTTTCCCTTGTGGGTTTTTCCCCCCTCCATATTTAGGTCATTTGATCTCTTAGGCTTGAAGGACAGTGGCTGAGGTTCAAAAATAACAACACAACATGTACAACTAAAGGAAAACTTACGGTCTGAATGCAAGCAGAAAGCATATAACATTTCCATCAGACTTCAGTTTTATAAACATTGCAAAACTATTATGCTAAAATGACAGTATGAAACATATGAGAGTACAGGTAAAATGCAATTAGAAGAAATTAACAGCTAGATAAAAGAAAACTAAATGCTGAAGTTGCGCATGGATAGGAACTAAGTATATAAACAGAAAGATACGAAGCAAATAAGAAAAGTAGATTTAGCTGCCACCTAAAATATACACTGCCTTATATTTGGTGTCAGCTTTCTGGTGTGTTAGAGCTGCAGACCCAGGCATATCTCAGTTTTTCACTCTTTCTGACCCAACGCTTTATTATAAGCATCTTCCCACTGAAATCTCCCATCTGGCAGGCTCTTGCTGAACAAGCTAGTCAAATACTGTAATATTTGACCCCTTCAAAAAAAAAAGGGGGTGGTGCTGCCTACCTTTCACATAGTACAGAAGTGGGAAGAGTGTTGAGAGATTGGGCTTACTCCCCTTGTCAGTCTGAAAGATTTCAGCATCAGAGCTCCTGTCTATCAGGACAACATTCAACCCAGTGGACTTATATTTGAAATACATCCTCTGGTTTCTAACAGTATAAACTTAACTACCTTACCTGTGCATTTGCCATGATCCTATAGAAAGATGCCACACTTACTTTCTCAGTTTTATATTCCTGAGGATCATTGCTGAGATGCTTCAGAACATAACAACACAAGCGGGTCAGAACAAAAAGCAATGTTGCCCCGTATCCCGGCTTTGGCTGTTGTCAAAAAGAGAGTCTATAGGACAGCTTAAGAATAAAGCAAGCAAGATCTTTCCCCAGATTATTCTTCCAGGCTTGAATACATGGAAGCTCAGGGACTATCTGACCCAAAAGGAAATATTTTTATGGTTATAGCCTTTGTTTGATTTCCTTTCCATGAACATCTCCAAGCTTCCCTTGAAAATACAAACATTTTTGGCATCAACATTCTGTGCTGAGGAATTTCACAGTTTCACAGCAAAATGTTTGAAGAACCATCTTTTTGTTTACTTTAACCCTGAATCACTTGAACTTCACTTGACACCTCCTAGCCCTTTTACTGGAAAGGGTGCTGGACAGCTGATCTCTACTTCCCCTTTCCACCCCACTTCTTCTATATGCCATTATCATACCTCCTCTCAGCTCTATCTTCTGCAGGCTGAAGACTCCTAGCATATGTAGCTCTTCCTACAAAACTATTTTTTTGTCTTTGATCATGCTCACCTCCCCTGTGCCATTCCCATTCAATTATATTTCTTCCAATACAATCCTAGAACCACCACAGAGAGCATTCATAAGGTACGTGCAACATGCATCAGTGGCACATCACTATTCTCAGTGTCTACAAAATTATGGGGGTCTTGGCTGCAGAAATTCTTCAGGACAAGGTGCAAGGATGGGGAGAACAGTATACTGCCAGAATCTGGCTTTGGAAAACAGCTGCGCTACAGCAAAGTCAGTCTTCAATTTTGCAAATAAGCAACATAAGCAACACAAAGAAGGCAAAAAGTCCCAGCTAGCAGGCAATTATGTCACTGCATTATGAACAGCTTTGAAATGGTAAGCTGAGCCAAGAAAACATGAGTAAAACAGAAGGACAAGGTTCAAGCACTGTGGGAGAAAGCCATGCCTTACGGTTGCAAAGTCAAAACCTGTTAAGCAAGAGAGTTCAAAGTGCTGATGAAAAGAAACCTAAGAGGCCTCTCTGCTAAGCTTTTTCTATTTAACTTAAACCTAGGCTGATCACAAGGTTACTTCTTTGGCAAAGTCAGACTGCTTAATAACTGATTAGTGCCACTTCTGATCTGTGTTTATAAGATAACATTTCTACCTAGCTCACAGAAGAACCACAGCCAGCTGCAGAGATAAAGAACAACTGCTGAAAGCAATGCCACGCTACCTAGAGTGAGAAATATCACTCATGCCAAGAGGTACAATTACGACATAGTAAGGTGAATTTTATTGAACGGTATTGGGACCTGTAAATCAAATACTCCTTTTCTTAGGAAAAGGAGTAATAGGATTTCAAGGCTGCAATGACTTTAAAACACAGTAAGGAACATTTATTGACAAAAGGCAGACACTGATAAAATAATAATTAAAATTAAAAAAAAAAAAAAAAATAAAAATCATATTTTGCCTTGCCACTCCAGGCAAAGGACAGATACCAGGCTCAGGCTGACAGCTCCCAGGAGAAGGAGGGATGTTGAAGGAGACTGGAAACAAGTTAGAGCAAGTGACACTAAGTCAGCAGATGTTTTGATGGAGGGGAGACAGGGCCATCAGCTGGAGTCAGGCTGGACTTGCTTTAGACTTCAAGAGGTCACAGGGAGGAGACACCTCAGCCTAGCACAGTTAAATCTTGTTGGAAAACAAAATATCTAGAAGAAAGGAGAAAGCTCCTACCTCCTTCTCTGAATTTCAAGAATAAAGACGTGAAACTATTGGGCATCACAGCTAATTTACTGGCACACTATTTACTGGCTTTATTCTGAGATGTTCCATGATGAAGCACAAAGACTGAATTAAGAGTACTGCCACTAACAGAGGAAAGCAGCATCCGATTTTACAGACTAGCATTAAAACAGAGATGGAAGCGGTGGAATGCAGGTCAATTTGTCTTTTGATAAAAAGCCTTCTGGTGAGTAGTTTTAAATGCAAAATTTTTAAAAAGCAAATAAACTCACAGGTTCAGCACACTTTCAAAGAATGAAACTCCACACACATCTGCTTGCTTTTCAGGACACTACTTAGCAGGTTTAGACTGCCTGAGAAAGAAGTGAACTGGGAAAACTGCACTGCCATTTGGATAACATTATGATTTTGACTAGTCAAAATTTCAAAATTACATTAGTAATCCCACTGTAAAACTTACATGGTTCAAAGAGATATCTAGTATTTTTAATGAATGGAACTAAGTGACAAATTTTATTAAAGAGAAAATAACGTGTGAAATACTAATTAATTACCACTGTATAAGGAAGCATCTGGCTCTGCAGAGTACTTTGTTTTTTTTATTGGAATAAACTGATCAGTCTTCATTGTTTCAGTTTACCCACCTGGGAACCAGAACCTGAGGCAGACTTCAATTATATATCAAATATTGAGAGCAAAATCAATTTTGCATCATTACATAGCTCCTAGACATATTTCCTTATTCTGCAAGAATTTCCTTCTCTCTAGTCCCATAAAAGTCAAGAGTTAAGTCCCATCTTTGTGCCAAGTCAAACCTTCAAGCAGGAAAACTTTCACTGGAGCAAAGAATTTGTCAAATCAAGTTAATTTCTGTTTCTGTTAGCAGCTTTGAACACGTGAAAGCAAATGTTCTACCATATACCACCTTCTCTTCTTCATGTTGGTCAAGCAGATTTCAAGTTCTTCAGAGATACAATCAATTAGGTGACCCGAATTTTCTCTACATGGTAGAAGAATACTAACTTTTGCAAAACCAGGGACTGGGGGGCCGAATGCTACTAAGAAACATTTCATCCAGTCTATGGATCATTTTTCCTGCAGGTACCTTTACAGATAAGATCCACATGGGAAAAATGTGAGAAAGGGACAGAGTGAAATCACTTTAGGGGGACTGTCAGAAATTACTCTAAAAATTCGCTGATTTTAATGGTAAAAGATGGTCCAACAGTATACTGAATATAAACTCAGTTTAAACTTTAAGGGGGGAAAAAAAAACAAACAACCAAAAACAAACAAACAAACCCCCCAAAAACCAAACCCAGAAAATCTACCACTTGCACAATTTAAGGCAGAAGACTCATTCAGTTCTGAACTTCTCATATTTCTTAGCAGGACTATTATTCTGCATTCTGCTAGGTTAGATGGTTTAAACAACAAAAAACAGAACAGCACAAACCTATGGAAATGTTTTTTCTCTCAAGTTTTCCGAGACTTTTATTAACAAAGAAGATCAGACATTTCCATTTCTATGTGGTCGCCACCTTTGACTGCTCATACAGACCAGTGTATGCGTGCTTGGCCTCCAAACAACAATTAACTCCCGCTGAAGTTCATAATTATCTTCAGGACTGCTACATGCAAAGTATGTTCATATCCAAAGTGGAACTCAGTATGTAAAGACATGCAGCCAGCCTGTACTTCCTACATGAAATATAATTGCATTGGCTAATTATGAAGTAAACAAACCACTCTACAACAACAAAAAAAAAAGTAACAGTTTCTATTTGAACTATGCAAGTAAGGCAAAGCATTAAACCCTATCTTCAGCAACCACCATCAAATCAACTCATGCCTGTTCTTTTGCGGAAGTACTGTCTACTTGCTGTTGCCAGAGAGTCACCCTGGCACTGCCAGCCCACTCAGTCCACCATGATTGAAGAGGTTTGGTTAAGTAATCCCAGCCCACAGCTCCCTCTTTGTACAGATAATTTTAGCCCTGAATAAACTGTCAATCACATCAGGCAATTGTTCCCTTTTCTTAAGCAGAGGAAAATTAAAGGCTGCCGAATCAAGAGAGGTGAAAAACATTAACTGATGTGTATAAAGCACTTGAATGCTGAAAAGCAATGCAACACGCTAACTATTGCTCCTGCTGGTGATGTCAATGCCCTGATGCCATCAAGCAGCAGCCTGTCCTCCAATCCTGCTCCTGAAGCATTACAAAAGAATAATAAATCCCCAAACCCCACACCATTTGAGGCTAAAATTATTTTCACCTGTAAGATGACAGATCTTTACAGAGTTCAGACAGGCTGCAGTGGGACATAATTCTTGATAATGCTCATGCTCAGACAAGCAGCAGCTGACAGTTGTCTCCAGGTATCTAATTCTATGGACCTGGTGAATAAAATTAAACAGCTTTAGAAATGCCTCAGCAGTTAAGTGTGCTTGTTCAGCAGTACTTCTACTACGGGTATCAAGCTGGATCAGCCACTGCATAGAGGATTTATTTCATACAAATGAAAAAAAATCCCCTTATAGACTTTCTTCCCCAATAATAATTCTCAATGCCTTTAAGTCTAGAGCTGGACTTGTATTTGCAGCTTCCACGGGGGGGGGGGGGATTAGGTGCACTGAAACAACCCATCCTAGAGGGAAAGACTTCTGCTCACACTGTCACATGGCCGGACCCAGACAACCCTCTCCAGTTTTCCGATATCTCATTTCATATCCCTAGGTGGCTACAACACCCCTTAAAAGAACTAGGTTTCCCAGCGCACTTAAGCAAGTTCAGAAATTTGGACAAACAATAAGAACAATTTATATATTGCATTAGCTACTTATCCATAAAGGCAGTCTAGTGCTAAATAGTTCTTTAAAAGAAACTGGTAGTGCTTGGGGAAATGGGAACATGCTCATAAGATGTAAAACTATGTTTGTACTAGACATGTTTGTAAGTTAAAAAACAAGAAAAAGGTATTCCAGCAGTGTTTAGATTCCTGGGTTTAGTTCTAAAATATACTGCTTTTATTACAGAACTTCAAACAGCATAGAACTTGGAGAGGTATCAGTTTCATTTTAGTTACCTAAAAAGATGTTATTATGAAGCATGCCTGCCACAAAAGCTGTATTACACAAAGTGACATCCAATTCGGAAAAAAAGACAAAAACTTGAATATTTACTCTTTCCCAAAGAAATATTAATCTAAGGAAAATCATTTTCTATACTGAGAACCCAATAGACAAGTTACTAGCTATCCACAGTGACTGCAGCAGGTTTTTTCATCCTTCCCTCTTCAATTTCCTCCATAGTAGTTGCTTGCTTTTTTTCAGTTCAGCACCATCATTAGATTTTATTTAGATTAACACCAGCTCTAAGGCATTGACACAAATATGACATAAGACAATCATTTCCACTGCATTTCTTAATGTTGTTTGAACAAAGCTTCTTCTAGACCAAACCCAAAGAGTAATCTTCAGGTCAGTCAAACCCCTGATATTTTATTTATTTTTTTTTTTTAGTTGTAGTATTACAAGACTTAGTGTGGTTTGGCTATGAAGAAGTTTGAGCTGAGAAGATAGAAGTAGAAAAGAAATGGTGAAAAAAAGCACCAAGAGACATTAATCTTTTATCATCTAGAGAAAGGAGATTCAATTAAGTGAGAATGTGGCAATATAGAGTAGACAGAAGCTACATCCCTTTGAAAAAGGGAAAGGGATTGTTTAATATTAATGTGAAGAATAGTTAGGTAGGCAATAGAGTTAGCAATAGGAATGACTAATATGACCAGGATATAGGTAGGGATCAATCAGGACAGAATGCAGATTTACATTACGTAGCTAATTCTATCATATTTTATTTAAGAACTTCATTTGTAAGTGTAATTTTGCAGTTTGTCAGGGTAAAAAAAAAACAAATTTCAAGGTCATAACTGTAACAGAAATACAAAATAATAGCGAATGTTCAGAAAATAAAAGGTGATGGGGTAGCAATATTTGTTAACCACCAAGATGGTATTTGTCATGGGTTCAGCAGCAGCAGTAATTTTTCTTTCGTAGTGGCTGGTGCAGTGCTGTGTTTCTGACTTTCAGCCTGGGAACAGTGCTGATAACACCAATGTTTATAGTTACAGTTTAGAATGTTTTCGTTTAACCAAGGACTTCCTGAGTTTCATGGTCTGCCAGGGAGGAGGGGAAGCTGGGAGGAAGCCAGGCAGAAGCAGACAGGGCACCTGACCCAAACTGACCAAAGAGGTATTCCATACCACAGCACGTCATGACCAGGATGTAGAAACAGA
>JASSUY010024886.1:0-23695 GCA_032466535.1 Forpus xanthops
CTCTTCTCCAGGCTGAACAGCCCCAACTCTCTCATCCTATCTTCATACGGGAGGTGCTTCAGTCCCCTGATCATCCTTGTGCCCCTCCTTTGGACTTGTTCCAACAGTTCCAAGTCCTTTTATGTTCAGGACACCAGAACTGTACACAATAGTCCAAGTGAGGTCTTACGAGAGCAGAGTAGAGGGGCAGGATCATCTCCCTCGATCTGCTGGTCATGCTCCTTTTGATTTGCATTCTAATTTCAGGCAGTTATGTTCACTATATTTCGAAGCAAATTATGTAACTTAATCTGTTTATAATGCTGACAGCATTTTGGGAATGCTTTTTGTTCTGGGTATGCATATTTATTGCTGGAAGTGGCTAGTAAAATACCAGTGACATAAATTAGTTAATTACATACGTAGAAAGAAAAGCAATGATTCAGCAATGTTTTCAAAGGTCAATTAAAATATTCAATTCCAAAATCCCTTCAACCTTTATTGACAGTATTTGGTGGTGCCATATTACATTTACCTGCTTAAACTGCCTTTGGAAATAAATCTACTATACTGATAAAACAGCGACAATTTAACATACAAGATTTGGTAGCCCACCTCTAATCCTGTATGCCCCTTCATATGCCTAACTCATGCAGATAGGGTATAAATTACAAGTGGTTGTGGTCTTAATAAACAGTTTGGATGTGGCTTTATAATCTGTCAAGAAAAACAACAAAAAAGAAGGGGAGCTTGGAGTATGTGGTTTGAATCCACAGTTTTTCAGATTGCATTATTTTGTTAACTTTGCTTCATAGAGAATTTCTGCTTTCAAATATGTACTTGATTCTATACTTTAATGGAACTGCACCTTTTCCCTAAAGCTTCCCCTTCAGCTGTGTAGATGTTTATGAGGTGAGAATATTTCCCTCAATCCTTAAATAGGTCTTCCTGGTATATACAATCTGTGGAGCTTCTTCTAGAACTTTCTTCTTTTAGTTAGTTTCAGGAATAACTTTCCCCCTTCTCTTTTGAAGAAATGTAGTCAGTTGAAGCATATGGCAGCCCTGATTTGTGTAGCCATTTAATAGCTTGGTATCAGGCTGAGAGATTTCATTTCTGTATGCATCACCCTATGAAGATGTGAATACTTAAGCTGCTAGTTAAGTTCTAGTTCCTATAATTTAAATAAGAAGGAGGTCTTGTTAGAAAAATCTCCTAAGACTTACTTGCCCAACTGCTTCAAAAAAAATTATTTTTGTTAGTCTTCCAGGAGTACTATAAGGCTGATCTTATCTCTGACATTTGGAGAGGACATAGAAGGATGGGATCAATAAGTTTTAATGAGATTTCCTGTGGGATGCAGTTATGATTCTGGTATTTATTAGTGGGCATTTATTTGAATATGATTGAATATATATCCTTTGCTCCACATGCTGTCATTCAAATTTGTTGTCAGTTATGTAAAAGTTGAGGGGTTCTTTATGTTCGGGGGGGGGGGAAGGGGGGTGTGGGATTTGGTTTGGTTTGTTGTTTTTTTTTTTGTTTTGTTTTATTTTGTTTTGTTTTGTTGTGGGGTTTTCTTCCTGGCAGGAGGAAGGGAGAAGGTTAACATGTCAGGAAATAAAGAGGTATCCAAGAAAAATTATTTTTAGTTTTATTAGAATATATGTGTGCAAGACGCCATTGAATAGCTATGTTCAGTGTTTTTCCTCTGTTGCTTTTAGTATTTGCATTACTTTTTCAGTTGAGTTTATATTTACCAATTTTTGACTTAAGAAAACTCATAATACAGGAGAGTAACACTGTATTTTTCTTGAAATGTATTTCAGAACATTCAAGAAAGGAAACACTTCAAAAGCACTAGGAATATAGAGCTGTAAGAGATGTGGACTGTTCCAAAGTCTCATTAGTCTTATTTTTGCTGTCTACATAATGTCTAACTGACCTCACTAATTTCCTTGTAGTAGGTATCAAATGAGTGAGCTGACTAGCTTTACTCCAGTGTATTATCTCAGGTCCACCGCAAATACTGTGTGCAAGTGCAGTGATCTGCACGTTTTCAATTCCCTATCAAGGTTGTGATTTATTTTAAAGATGAAGTAATCTTTTTTAACAGAATTTCAGCATGCTCATGTCTCATGATTAATGTATATATGTCTAAACAATTAAGGGTCATATAGATTAGTTTACAATTAGATTGCATGTGTAAATAGTGTAAATGTAGTTGAGTATATCCAAAGTAATCCCTTATGTTTTAAAAGGAAGAATCTAACCTTGCTAGGTGAAGAAACAGTAGAGGGCAATATTATACCCTCACCAAAAAGGTCTTTCATCCCTGGTGTTTGGCAATCTGATTATCAAGTCCTTTACACCAACAGAATAATAACTCTATTGAAGTCAAGGAAATTACATCAGTGTATAGGCCCTGTATTTCCAAATCACTGCATAAACTTGACAGATAGAAAATCAATAGCACACAATTCAATCATATCATTAAGCTGCTTGACAGAACGTATATATGAACAATTGATGAACCAAGTATTAAATGAAAGGGTTTGGCACTATATGACTAAGTGTATAATTGATAATTATTGATTGCCATATGAAAACATTAAAAACCATTCAATACTCAGGAGAGAATGTTTCAAAGGTGACATGCAGCATAAATGAAGGAGAAAGGAAGGCTGTATATTATCAAAATAATGTATTTAAAGAACTTGCTGTAAATCCTTTGCATATCTCCTTTTATTGTTTGTGTGTGTTTTTGGCTTATATTTGTGCTATTTCCAAAAATGAGATGGAAAAAGAAAAAAATCCTTCAAGTGCAAACAGATTTGGGAAAGTAAATAGAAAAAACCATGCCATTGTCTCATCAGGTTTGATTAATAAGTTCTTGATTTTAATGGGATAAATGAAACATAATATCAATGCAAGCTAAAATGATGACTTCCATTTTGTAAAAAACATAACAATTAGCAAAATTACAAATGAGTGATTTCACTAAAATAAAGAGCAAGAACTTCTGTCCATTAAAATAAGATTAGCCAGTAACAAATATACCATGCATTGCAGATCACCAGGGGTCTGCAAGCTTTACAATTGCTTTGAAAGACAGTTAATTCATTTGACTCAAACCCCATCCATATCCATGAAAGGAAAAGGTGATTTGATCCAGTAGCTTCTAAAAGTAGACATTACTAAGTAGTTTCAATGAGCAGAAACCCCTGCTGTGAGCAATTGGGAAGGATAGAAGGAGGTTTGTGTTCTAAAACAAGTTTCACTTCCTCTTTGCTGCATTGTGGGAGTGAATTACACAAGGTAAGGGTTAACAATTATTTCTGACTTCTAATGAACTAATTTCTGGTAAGATATTTATCAAACGGTTTTCTAGCCATATGAAAGGAATGATTTTTTTGCTCCCACACATGCAACAATGTTAGCTTAGGAAGCTAGAGCCGAAGGCAGAGAGATACAAGGGAAGATATTTTTTGCCCATGCCTTTTTCTCTGCTGCATTTCCATATGATGTGCACACAGCTATGCTGGCACAGTAGAAAAGGCAACATCTGATTGGGAGGAGATCTGTGGGTAGTAGCTTATTAACTGGCCATGCCATTGTGTGTAAAATCACATGCTTTGGGAGCCTAATCTTCTACCACTGTGTACAGACAGAATTTCACTACTTTAACATTTGATTCCTTAAGGCCCTATGTCTACCCTTATGTCTAATCTCAGATAGCATTAAATAATCTTTCCTTATATTTCCAGTACAGTATGTGAGAGAATTGACTTAGTCTGTGCTGGTCCAGATGACTTGATTTTCTCCAACAGCCTACTGTGAAATTGGAGCCTCTCTACTTTTCCCAAATAGGTCTGTAGGCAGCATACTAGCATGTGAAAGTGCTGCACTGAGGCCCTCAAAGCTACTCAGCTCCCATATTTCATAGAAATATTTTCCCATAGCAGTGAGGCACTGAATTCAAGGCTGTATAGCCACTCATCTTTTAAAAGGACTGATTAGTTCTGGTGCAGTATGATGCTGCTGCAATACCTGCTTCCAGAACTAGGGCAGCCTTTGTTACTTTAGAAATACCAGCGCCTCAATTCCCTTGTGCAATGCAGATTGGCACTGAGCAATTCTGTGGAGAGAACTATGGGCTGCTAGATGGACACAAGCAGGTATGAGCTACTGGAGGCAATACCCACATGAAGACAGCAATGATGTTTGCTTTCCAGGACAAATGTTGTGTCAGGAGTCTTAAGAAAATTAAACTTCAATAATGAATAACTAAGGCTAAAAATAATGTTATTGAGTGTGGTCACATAATTCCCCAGGTATTAATATTTCTTCAGTTTTCAAAATACACCAAAGATAAAAATTGTCATTCAAGGTAAATGTAATGGTTTTAAATCTGTAAAGTCAAAAATTTATTGCAAGAAAAGATTCTTTTTCTACAGCCATCTACTGAAAAATCAGTGCTTATAGGTAACAAAAGGTTTTCATTTGTGTATCAGTTGATTCTGACATTTTCATGAGAATCATGACTAACAAACTGTTTTTTCTTTAGACATACTTTGTGATAGTGAACAAAAGTAATTAGTATGTTTTGCCCACCCACTCTAATGCTTAAGTACCTATGAAATGAGAAAGAAGCAAAGTATTTATAAATGAAACCTCGTTGGGTACCTCAGTGGCATTTACTGACTACTGTAATTGAAAGTTCGCTTTAGAGAATGAATTCACAAAATTAACTTTTTAATATGGTACTATGAGGATATTTTCCTTATTTGAAAATTAATAAATAAACATCTACTGTATGCTTTCTGCACTACTTATTATTATTGCATAACATAAAAGCTGTACATGCCAGCAGATGGAAACGGTTCTACTTTCACCACTTACAACAAAAATGGAGATGACCAGACAGGTTCCTTTCCCCCAGGATACTGAAATGTGGCTTTCGTAATTGCTGCTGGGCCATTCCTTATTCTCGCAGCAAATTCAGTCAAATGTTGAAAGTGTGCCCTCTAACCATTTAAGATGCAGTCTCAACTGCAACTTTACTATGCTTATCAGAAGGAAATCCAGAGAACATTTAAAATGAAAAATTCTTGCCAACTTCCTGAGCATATCTAATTTTAAGTTTTATGCATGAAATAAGAATTAAAGGATGTCATAGCACTAGTCACAGTACAACACTAAAATAATCTTGAAGAGGATGCTCCATTTGCTAAACAAGCTGTTACTCATTGATAAACTTTGAGAAAGTCAATTCAACTTTGGCACACACAAGAAGAATGCACATAAAACTTTTACACTACAGTAAAAGTGTCATGTAAAAAGTTATACAGCTCAGCAGGAGCCAACTATAGGATCTTAGCTTTATGTATAGTTGCTGGTTGTTACCTGGCATAATTAGTAGCAATATGAATGTCAGTGGACTAGCTAATCTTAATAAAAGCAAGTTCTGAATAAATCAGCCTACAGTCTGGCCTGTATCTTAAAGATTACCACCTATAGGTAGTACCTACCATTATGCAATTATATCATAGAATCATAGAATCATAGAATAGTTAGGGTTGGCAAGACCTTAAGATCATCTAGCTCCAACACCCCTGCCAGGGGCAGGGACGCTTGACACTAAACCATGCCACCCAAGGCTATGTCCAACCCAGCCTTGAGCACTGCCAGCGATGGAGCATTCACAACTTCCCTGGGCAACCCATTCCAGTGCCTCAACACCCTTACAGTAATGAATTTCTTCCTCAGATCCAATCTAAACTTCCTCTGTTTAAGTTTAAACCCATTACCCCTTGTCTTCTCACTACAGTCCCTCATGAAGAGATCCTTCTCAGCATCCCTATAGGCCCCCTTCAGATATTGGAAGGCTGCTATGAGGTCTCCACGCAACCTACTCTTCTTCAGGCTGAACAGCCCCGACTTCCTCAGCCTGTCTTTGTTTGGGAGGTGCTCCAGTCCCCTGATCATCCTTGTGCCCCTCCTTTAGACTTGTTCCAACAGTTCCAGGTCTTTTTTATGTTGAAGACATCAGAACTGTCACAGTACCCAAGTGAGGGCTCACAAGAGCCGAGTAGGGGGGCAGGATCACCTCCCTTGGCCTGCATGAATCTCAATCTGATCATAACGGCCACCTGTATAGAGTACTTTTGAGATTAGGAATTAATTTACCTTCTTTTAGGTGATTGTTTAACCCCTATTAGCCTGTTGGTGCTTCAGTCTTCCTTTTGACACCTCAGAAAAGTGAGGAAACACCTTTATCCTATTTTATAGAAAGCCATACCTGATAACCTAATCCATCATCGCTACATTAAATGATTTGCTTGTGTATTTTAGTTACTATACATTGCTTTTCTGCAATGACCATTGATTATTTCCTACTGCAGTCTGAAATAACATCTGAGATAGAAAAGAAAAAATCTGTAAGTATGTAATTTTATAATTTTTCACCCTGAGTTTTTCTTTGAGCTTCAGGTTTATCGTAATTAAAAAAATAACTAAAATTGCTAATTTTTATTTGACTGTACATCAAAACGTTTCTGGAGAACTTTGACTACACTGTGAACCATTTAGGTTTGTGTAAAGCTGTTACTAGGGTCTTCTAAAGACTGAAAATATTTTGATGAATGTGGTCTGAACCAAAAGTTTGTAATTAAAATCCTACCCATGTTTTAGGCTTCATAACTTACTATTTGTATAATATTTCAAACCTGTGCAATTTTTATTTCTTCTCAGCAGTATCAGAGGATAGTTGCATATGGAGAATCACATTAGTCATTTTTCAGATACTTATCATTTCTAGCAAACTTACATTGTGAATGGTGGTGCTGGAATTTTGATTTTTTTCTGAAGTGTCATAAGCACCACCTCCAGAACAGATGTGATTGCAAGGGAACCACTGACAGTTCATTTTTCTGCAAGTATTTGAGTTCTTGTTATTAGAACAATTCTGTGTTTATAAATAATATGTTCTTCCATCCTGACTTGAAAGAGGAATACAATAATCTGTTTTAGCAACATTTTTCAGCTTTTTCTCTAGAGACCAAAGAAACAATCAAAATCTCTTGACTTTACAGTACATCTGCAGTCTGGTAATTCAAGTAAATCACAACATCTACTCAGTAAAGTTTCTTTTCACTCCCATCATACAGTTTGCATAAACATAATAAACGTTTTAGTATAATCTATGCTTTCCTTTATAATCTTCCTGCTTCTTTGTGACACTGGACACCATTTCTGTCCCTTCTCTTTAAGCAAAAATGGTGGATCTCCTCAGACCTTTCCCTTGAATATTTAAGCTGTTTGAGGATGCTCTTTTCTCTCTATCTTCCCACAATATTTTCTATTTTTCTGCATCCTTCACGTGCCACTTAAACTTGGACCAAATTATTATTCTCATCTGGGTGAATTACAGAAACAATCCACTCACTGTTCTTTGTTGCACGTTTTTGGTATCATGCATAGTGCTTAGTTACTGATACATCTGATGAAGGCATCTTCCCCATTGCTGCTCCAGCCAGTTTAATCTCACTGCCATATCCCCCTTCCACCTTTTTATCAGTGTTCAAGTATAAATAATCTTGGTATCATTTGCAAGGCCATAGATGTTCATCTGTTTTATCATGGCTGATTGTCTCTTCCTATATTTTCTTCTCTGCTTTGGAGCTTTTGTGTGTGTGTGCATATGCGTATGTTAAACACACAAGCCATTTCTTTGTTTAAAAAATATTAGGCTAAATTTCTTACTATTTTTGTAATACGCTTATGAAACTTATCAAAAAAGGAGGTACCACTGTCTAATAGCCACCTCTGCCGTATCTGTTACTAAAAATATGAGTGAGAAAGTGATGGTTAGGTTGTCTATGGGGGAATTTTTTACTTAATATTACTGATTTTAAAATATTATATATAAAAATATTACACTGTAACTACTTAGCTGTTATTTGCACTGCTTCCTCTTTGAGTTATTATTAATTTCCACTTTTCACAAATTAGCTAACTCTTCTTTTGTGTGTGTTTGTGCTGCCTTCAGCTGAAGTCTATATTATGTACCAGTTTTCTGTCTTTTTGAGTAGAATTTTCTTGATCTGGACCAGATCTCTTCATAACAGCTTGGAAGACATTTACAATAGGCTGACCTTTCTTTGTTTTCTTCCATTGATCCTTTAATCTATAATCCAAAACCCAATGAAACTACCAATCAAAGTTATTGACTTCTAAGCATTTCAGAGACATTCAAGGTTTTATCCCCCCTCAACAATCATATCAGAAAGGAAGGTACTATTATATTGCTACAGAAATGGGACAGTGGGTCACTGCAAAGGCATGCATGCTGTAAAGTTTATTCACTGTACATATTGCACCAGGAGCCTAATCCTCTAATGCATGTGTCTTTGTCGGCATACATGATAGCATTACAGCTCCAGTCTAGCTTGGACCAAGCAGTCCATTCGGAGTAGTTGCCAGGCATGGGTCAGAGGTCGGTCTGCCAGATGGTGTACCCAGCATACAGTGTAGGTATGAGCTGTGCCATATTTGGCACTCTGAGGGAACTTGATTCCTTAAACAACATCTTCACAGGCTTTGTTGTCCCGCCAGCTGAGTCACAGAGGAGTGTATAGAGAAGGACCTCTATTGCCAAGTAAAAGATAATGAGGTAGTTATAACAGCATGACAAATTCCTGCTGTTATGCAGTAAAGACACAATAAACCTTAAGCAATCTTTTTTTGTAGGGCACAAAAACTTGAGTAGCATGGATCTGAGCCAGGCTACCACATGGCCAAGGGATCAGTAGGGTGGATTTATCCAGGAACGGATGTAGCTAGAGAGGCTAATAGTAAAGTCCAAAGAAGGAGTCAGGTACTGTAATTAACTTGAAATAGTAACAGTAAGTTAGACACCCAAGACAAAAATTAAAGACATCATGCCTTCCCCAAACTTGGAATTGCAGTCTTTTTTTTTTCTGCCCTATTGAAACTGGTACTGGACTTGACAGAAAAGTTGTCTTTTCAGTTACTGCTGTTTCTTAAGTCCCAAATTTTGTGCAGCCTCTGTGTACACACTCCTAGCTTTACTCATTAAGACATGCATTTATTTGTAAGGAGATCTGTGTTCTGTTACAATATCCTACAACTGTATGAGCCTAAAAGAAGAACATGCTGTAGCAGACCTTTATCAGTAGTAAAATTAGTAGATAGAGGCTGTGTAAATTTTGGGATTCGGGGAAATAGGGACTAGAAAGACTGCTTGGTCCTTGAGTCCAGTATCCACTGCTGATGCAGAAGTACAGAAGCACTGCATTACATACAAAATTCAAGCAAAACTTCTGTTCCTGACTCCCCTCATGATTTAGAAAAAGCAACTGTTCTTGTTTCTCTTCTCCCCTTATTTCTTTATTTTGTTAGTCATAGCTACCTATAATCAACTATTCATTATAATGTGCAGATAAGCTGGTTATGTGCAGCTGTGTAATGGTTAGAGAGATGACCAAGTTAACTCTCATGTGGAGCAGTGCTAGTCTTCAATCACTGTAATTATATGCATTTTGCCTTCACATCAATTACCCCTGCTTTCTATTGCTGCATTAGTGAAGAGATGATTTGAAGAATTTTTGCACTTCTAGCTTGCTTTCCAGCCACACATCATAAAGTAGCTTTCAAAAGATAGTCGCAATGAGTGTTTTACAGATTGAGAATATGCAATGAGGGATAGAAACCAGGTTTCCTGACTCACAGTTCATTGCTCAAAGCACTATGTAATGCTAAGTTACTTTAGAGGATACCTTTAGATGGCAGAAAGGAACCAGAGTAAAATAGCATCTCCTCCTACTATTCATGTGCAATGTGTGCAGTCAACCTCTCCATTTTCTCATTCCTCAGGGGGTCCATCATCTCTCACCTCTTGTTTGGCAGACCCTACACTGAGTAATGCAGCACAGGGTTAAGAGAAAAGAGAGAAAGAACTAGAGAGAAGGGATGGCAGCTGTGCTGTAAAAGGGGACTGTGGCAGTGCTTTTTAGTCTATGAAGTGTTTAGCATTCACACTTTCCATTTTAGAAGGAACTTTCATTGTGTCTATCACAGAGACACCACAAGCAAGGAAACCAAGGGAAAAATACCAATTTGAAATGCTTGCTCTTTAGGACATGGCTGAAGATTTTTTTTAATTCTAATTTATTTGACTTTTTTTTTTCCTGCAAATATTCTTATGTTATTTATAAAAGTATGAATTCAATCCTTGAACACTCTCCCCAAAATTTCAGCCTCACTTACACCTTGATCCAAATCACTCATATCCAACATTCACAATTTGACAGTTAGCAGCTGTGTGAATAATGGCAGTGATTGTTGGAAAAGAAATTCCTTTTGCGAGGAATGTTGAAAGAATAGTTTTCTAAGGGAAATACAAGAAAGATGTAAATGCAGGTCCTAAGTCTATCCACCACCTCCTATTACAGACATTCTCAGCAATTCTAAAGGTGCTTTTTATGCTTTATATTGTAATATATCACTGCAGCTGCCCTAAGTCTTCAACATCAGAAATGACTCCATGCAGTACCTCAGAAACTTAAACAAACCTTTTCCAAAACTCTGACCTGAGGCCAATTTTTATTTTCCTCATCAAAAAACACCTGACATAGAAATTGGAGTTACCCTTGAAAATACCAACACTGCTTAGTTCTTGGCAGAAGAAGGATAAAGTTTGGAAAGCCAACAAAAGCACTTGTACTCTTTACTGCCACCTTCCACACCCCTGACATTGTGGTAAATACGGAGTTTCTTTCTTTTCTATTTCCATAACTGCTGCTTTTCTTTTCTGTCCAGGCTTCTAATGCCTTTCCTGGTCCTGTGGTTTTTGGAGGGAAAATCAACAGAAGATGACTATGAGATTGAGTTAAATTATTCTAATAAAAACAGTATTGTTTGAAAAAAGCTGAATATGATTCTTCAGGTCACTAGACAAAGTTAATTTGCATTTCCTGGAGTAATTTTAGATTATTAAATCTTAAAAAAATTACTTTCAGTTTGAACTCTTCATGTATTTTTTAAAAAGATAAACTAATCCTTCCTTCCCTCAAATCAATCAATCAGTCTTACACTCTGAACACATTCTTCAAGCAAATTCTTATTTAACTAAAAAAAAAATTGTAGAAAAAGGAAAATAAATGTATTATGTTTTACAGATGTTACGTATTCTTTTTCTTTTTCAAGACAACAGCAGTTAAAAGAAAAAGCAGTACTGGTAGATTTCATGGATGGAGTGTTCTGTCTGGAGAAATGAGAAGGACAAAATAATACAGAAAACAAACTGAAGTAGTGAATTCCATTCATCTGCCTCTATGTAAGAGCATTACCAGACCAGCTTTTTTCCTTCCCCTCATTCACTCTTCATGATGACTTTTTTCTTCATTAACCCATGTTCTCTTTTTTTATCTCATCTCTTTCACTTTTCTTTCTCGTAGAAATCAGTAAGGGTGAATTAGTTCATAGTTAATGTGACCACTGTTACTCTGCTTTTGATCACATCTCTTGTTACATCCTGTACCTGTTTTGCAGAATCTATCAATTTTATGTGTATTTTTGTACTGCCACTTTGTCCTGTGTTACACCTAAGTCCCAATACTGCTGTTAATATAACTATACTAACAGTAGTGTATAACTATATTCTACTAATAATAATACAGATTATGCATACAGTAATTCATTATGGGTTTCCTTGTGGAGTGAGTAAATTAGTTATCAGTTTTGGATAGAAAACCTAGGGGGTTTTGACCTTTTTTATCAGCTCCTAATGGATGATGTAGATACAGGGTATGCCAGTATTCTATGATAATCATCAGGCTTTTATGGCAGCAGATCTCATATCCCCTAGTGTCTTCAAATGTAACACCTCAGAGCATATACTGTTGTGTCAGATCTGTATGTAAGTCAGAGATGCGTTTTCATATAAGAAATGCATTTTCTGGTTTTAATTTGTCTTTTGGTTCCTCTGCATCCTGGTCTTATCTTTGATATGCAGCTCCATTGTTCAAACATCCATTGGTGCCAGATGGAACTCAAACTTATTTGTGTTGATTTGTGGCCTATAACCTATTTTCACTTATAAAGTTTCTGGCAAATTCAATCCTATCAGTATCATAAAAAATGACAATTAGAGAAGAGAGTATCTGCCATTATCATGCCTACTCTTGTTTCAAAAGTAAGCAGTCCTATCAAGCTTATTGAGAAGTAAGAAATGTGGCATATTAGAGATGTCAGGCATATTTTCAGGAGATGCTAGTTTTGGATCAAAAAAATAATTATTTTCTTTCATGATATGGGAGGGTTGTTCTGAACCAAGGCAGAGGATCACATATCCAGGACACCTTGAACCCATCCTGTAGTAAGTATGATTTCTCTGTAACCATTAAAAACTTACTGTTGGTCCATAGTCAGTATCTCAAAAACTACTGCATCTTAACTTCTGATGGATTATCGCCTTAAATAGTGACTTGAAATTATGAACTCTAACAGCTCTCTACTAGTTGGGCAACTTTCAGCATGAAGTTATGAGAGAGGGTTGCTATAGATTTCAAAATACTTTTCTAATTCATCACCAAACTAAAATGTAGTTCAGAAACACAGGAAGAGCAGTTGTGTAGATGGTCCATGCAGACAAATAAAACTGGGCTACACACTCTGCAACGTAGAATAGTATATTTGTGCTTCCCTATCCACATGAAGAAGGCAAATAGCACTTTGTGCAAGACTGAAAGAGTAAATAACATTCGAGGAAACACTGCTACCTCTATTTACTTTTTTCATATTACGTGTCTCATGCAGCAGAGAGTAGATAATACTATGCATTCTTTTTGCATTTTCTACCCTGCAGTGACATTTTGCCACCATGGACTGGGAAATGGAAGAAGGCATGCTGAACTAAATTTGTAGCACTGAAATAATTTGCCAAGTTGTTATGGTTTAAGCCCAGCCGTAACTCAGACTGGCTTACAAGCTGAGCGCTGCCAGCTTTGCTGCCTTCCCTCCACCCTGAGCACCTGCCAGAGGTGACACGGCTCCCAGTTAAGTCCTGCAGACGGTCTCTCACTCCTCCCCTCTTCTCCCTCCCCCACTCCTGGTGAGAATGGGGAGGAGAATCGAAAGAATGCAACTCCCACGGGTTGAGATAACAACAGTCCAGTAACTAAGGTATAACACAAATCACTGCTGCTGCCACCAATAATAATAATGACAAAGGAAATAACAAGGGAAGAGAATACAACCGCTCACCACCCACTGACCAATACCCAGCCCGACCCGAGCAATGATTTAACCCTTCTGAATGACTGCCCTTAGTTCATATAGTGAGCATGACTTGCTGTGGTATGGAATACCTCTTTGGTCAGTTTGAGGCAGGTGTCCTATCTCTGCTTCCTCCCGGCTTCCCCTCCACCCTGGTAGAGTGTGAGACTCAGAAAGTCCTTGGTCAGATTAAACATTACTAAGCAGCAGCTAAAAACATCAGTGTTATCAGAGCTGCTCTCACGCTGAAAGTCGAAAACACAGCACTGCACCAGCTACTAAGAAGGAGAAAAATGACTGCTACTGTTGAACCCAGGACACATGTATGATATAGAGAAAATAGATTTGTCATTGCATAGCATTCTTCAGAACTTTGTTGTTAATATTTTTGATCACTGAAAAGGAGAGCATATTATGATTGAATCTGTACTTACAGGCAGCTGAGTTGTGGATAGCTTGCAGTTTCTTATGATCTAAAATCACCTGTTAAGAGTTAAAATGGGAAAGATAGGCGCAATTTCATAATTATTTTTCAATGACTTGTCTCACAAAGCAAGTCTTTGGGTTGCAGAAACTGTCAAAAACTGACCTGTAAATATTTCCTGCTTCTCAAACTATCCTTTATTTTCTAAGAGGTACTTTTTTTCTTTTTGTTGTAGAAAACCTAATTCAATATGATCCATGTTTTGGTTTTAAATTAAGTTATATTTTTAAGTCATCCTAATCTTTTATCAGGGCTATTCTATTCATTGCTGCAAATCAATAGGAAGGTTTTACTTTTGGGTGAAAAATTGAAACTAAGATAAAAAATATTTTTCCTTGGTTTACTTCTAGGTTGTAATTTTGGTACACACTAAACACAACGAAAAGATCCATCAAGTGTTTAGAAGCATAAAGTCGGTTTACTTCAGAGTAGTTTTTCATTGCTGGTGAATCTCTTACGTTTTTTTTTTTGGAGTGTAACATTGTGAATGAAGAATATGCCAGAATGTTTATTATTCTTTAACTGTGTAGTACTCAGACATTTATTTTCTGTTTAAACACTAAACAGTCAGATGTTTATAATTCTATTACTAGAGATATTATATACTAGTGTAACAGCCGTTATATAGTCATTGAGTTATACATCTATGTCAATAATTCTTTTGTTCTAAATATGCAATTTAAAAAAAAACCTAGATGGTGATGTCTTGAACCTGGGTCATTTTCACTTGTCAACAAATTAGATTAAAAGCATAGAGTATAAAATTTATGGAGCTGTGAACAGAAAAATAAAGACTTGATAGAATAATACGTGAACACAGAGGTTTCACACTACAGAAAGTGGAAATAGAATATCGACTCCACATAGCCTTCTTATGTTTTCAATGATATAAACCTGGCTAGTTGTCTATATTCAAGAGTTGAAAACTCTAGTCATCTAAATTGAAGCTCTTCCACTGACTCTGATGACTCAGCAAATAAGTAACAGCTTCCCAATTTTACAAGGTGTAAAAGCAGTGGTATTGGTGAGATGAATTTATAAAATAAAAGCACATACTGTCAAGTTTGCCCCCTTTTTTTTTTTTTTCTGTGATCTAGGAAAAATATATGAAGATGCCATTCCTTTTTCTGTTACCTTATCAATGTCTCTAGTTCAAATAGCTTTTGTGCCTTGAATTTTTCAAGTATTATTGTCAATTCTTGTTAATTTAAAGTTTACTACACTCTTGGGATCTATAATTACATAACTTTAATATAATTTTACTTAGAAATAAAGCAAAATATGATTGAGAAGGTAGTGTCTAATTAAAATTTGGTTCCACCCCTATGACAGCATGAATGAATTAACCATTGCTTTGACCTTCCTGGTGGCTTGGAGGTATGATCTGCCTTTGAAGTCCACTTGAGGGCAAACTTGTTCCTTGTGCTACTTTGCACACTGAAGTAGAAAAAAAGAAGTATTATAAATTTGATTTAGTTCATATTGAAAGTGATACATCATCTTCTGAAACGAATTAATCTCTCACTAAAAAGACCAATCACTTTCAGCTGCAGACATATTGCATCCTCTATTAAATCAGATGCATTATTCACTGCATCATATATATCACTTGTTAATTAAGACTACATTTTTATCAAAGCCTTGAATTAAATACATCATCCATTAAATCTTATCAATATTGAATAAAATAAATTGCATGTTAAGTGGAAGCATCACCCAATTATGACATGAAGCTTGATAATGCTACGAAGTTTTGCAGTGCTTTCCATTATTCAGGAATATCTTCATTTGTGTTTAGTATTTTGACAGTTTGAGATCACAGAGAAAATCTCAGCATGTCAGTAACAATTCTTGATGTCTTTTTCCTTAAGGCTAATATAAATCATTCTTAGATTGTTTGAATGGTCTCATAAAGCTGCAAGGGGTGCTGTTCCTCTCAGGAGAGCATCAATAAAGTTAGATCAGAATAAGAAAAATTATGACCCTCACAAGTGTTACTGAAGCATTCTGCAAGATTCTTCTTCAGTGACATAAAATCAGTTAATGACAACTGCCATTAACAGCAATCATGCTAAATGGAGGTCCTGGGAGGGGCTTTCTAAGGGCAGATATGCAAGGCAAGTAAAGATGTGCACTTAAGCTTTAGCTGGACAATGTAGATACTATCAGAAGTAAAGCACAGCTCCATCAAGACTAAGATGGTGTGGCTGAATGGTCCATGATGTGACTATACTTCTGGTTTGTGAACCTGATCAGTTAGAATGAGTATCTCTGTTTCCCTGCAGCTAGTGCAAATTGATGATTGTCACCTTGAAGGCTGAGCCTGAATCTCTCAGATGAAAGACCTGAGTATACCTATGCACAAAAGCAAAATAATGCTTAGCAATAAGAAAGAAATTTTCAACAATAGCTCCCAAAGGCACCTTCTAAACACAATTTATTAAAGTATTGCCTGATTTTAAAGTTACCTTCATGTCAGTATTTTTACCCTCTTTCTGTGCTCAGACTGGGGCAAGTTTACATGCCAGTTAAATTAATCAGTTCTATTGGGTATGTCATGGATATATTGGAAACTGTGTTTGTTCTCCTGTATGTTTGCTGAAATTTTAAGTTAATTTTTTATGTTTGTTTTCTACCTTCATCTCACCATGCTTTTTGCAAAGAGAAAAGAGAACATTACCAGAAATGCAGTTTAATTCTTTGCCTCTGAGCCTCATCACCTCTACCTACTTGTACTCATTTTTTCCTTTTTTTTTTTTTTTTCTGTGTATGTATTTTTGTAGTTTCCCCTCTCTTTCTTCCTTTTCTTAACCATCCTGCTCGGTTTCTACACCAAAATTCATACTGTTTAAGTCAGTGGATCCTTCCTCCTCTAAAGCAACTCCAGCTGTTCTTTTTTTTTTGGCTTTTTTTAGTTTTTTTCCTCTTGTTTTAACATGTCTTTTCCCATAAGCTTCATTTACTCCATGTTACTAATACTTGTTCTACCAAATGGAAACATATCAAAGAGTCACGAGCCATTCCAATTATAAGATAATTGTGAGGTAAAGTGTCCTGTGTTCAGATGAACGCAGGACATGAAGAAAATTTTAAAACCAGTATATTTGGGATTGTTTAATTTGTTAAGAGACTCCTTTTTTAATGTTTTAATTAGCTGCATTTATTTTTACGTAGCATCAAGAAATGTGCAAAGTGAACAGCTCAGTAAAAGGAGGCTGAGTTTAAAGAAGAACATCAAATATCAGAAGTGTGGCAGCAAAAATAATAAGTTGTCAGATCTGGTCCCTAGGACCTTATCTTTAAATCCTTGTCCTGGTCCCTTATTTTTACTGACACTATCTATAAAGGGAATCACATATCTTCTGTCCAGCTTATGTGTTGTGGTGGACAAGTCACAGTTTATCACTGTTATGTAGACAATGCCCAGATCCTCTTACATATATTTTCTATGTAGCATACTCTTACAGCTTTCCCTGACTCACTATGTGTTGATGATCTTATTCTTACACAGAACTCATTGCTCCTTGTCAGTGTGGCAATTTTTCAGTCAAATATCTTTGATGCAGCAGCATTTAATAAATTGAAACATTTGTCCAAAACAAAGAAAATAGAGGAAGTGGATGAATGAAGTTGAAAACCTCAAAAAATAAACACAAATTCTGAAACATTTATAGACATTATCTAAAGAAAGACATTTTAGAGAGCTGTACTTAATCTGTTTAAACTTCATCCCTTCAGAAACCAAATCAAGTGGTTTTATACAGTCTTAACACAATGATTCAAGTCAATCAAAGTTTTTCCAAAAGTAATTTTAATAAAGACAGGAGGTTACGGAGATTTTCACCTCTTTTTCAAATATAGGTGAAAAAGCTGTAAGGGGCTACTGCCTTGTCTTACCCTTATCACTTGACCAGCAGACTTAATTATGGTAGCCATCCAGCCTACAAACATACCTGTAGTTGGAGATCCCTGGTATTTTTGGGAGTGGTTCTCTTCATCTACAGAGGAAGATCCATTGAACTTAATTACAATAAATATCCTCTTTTTGTTACACAAATAATATTCTCATGTAACCTAATTTAAAATAACTGCCTACATTGCTTTTGTTCAGAAGGGAAAACAAACACTAATACAAGTGCTGACGTATTGCAAATGGCTGTAATTATATTATTATGTTATATTTTACTTAGAGCTCTTTTGTTACTCTGGGTTACATTTTAAATAAGAAATATGTTTAAAATACGGTTTATTCACTAGTACTAGAGAACGAACTGTATAAAACCTAATTTAAAAGTAGCAGTTATAGGTTGAGTAGATACTAAGTCATAGAAAAAAAAAAAATTATGCAAATAAAGCCATGTAGAGAGCTTTTATTTCAAAGAAGAGAAAAATAAAGCATTGAACCAAACAGTTATTCTGTCTTAAAACAGCAACAAAAAACTATTTTCACCTCAGTGATACTGAAGGACCTGAAATTAAAAGAAAAGGAGTTTTGACATAAAAGCATTACCACTTCTACACTGAATCATGGAAGAATAAAAGTGGATAAAGTTATTAGATTATCTGAGATATCAAATATAAAATGAATGGATTGTCACAACTGATATCTTACTTGAGCCATTCTATTCTGTCAGAAGTAATACAATAATATTAACCAAACCTGTTTGCTTTATGTCCATCAAGCCTTCATTCAAATTTCTTCTCAAGAAAACAAGCCAATACATTGAATCACATAAAATTCTTTTATTCAACATATCTCAATGCAAGGTGTTCATGGTAGTAAAGCTATTTGACAGTCTAGTTCTGGGGACCAGTTTTCAGAATGTTTCTGTAGTTTATATTTTGATAATGTTAATGATAGCATGAAGATCCTTATATTATCAAAGATACATGAACATTGAAACACCTTTGCAAAGTAGTATTGTAACTTGATGCATCAACCATAAAAGAGTGTTTCCAATGGTCAGATACTTTGAAATGAGTTAAATCGTACAGATAAAATGTGTAGATGCCAAGGAAGAAGTGAAGAGTTGACAAATACCAAGTGAAGAGATCAAGATATTCAGGATAAATCCTTTCTAAAATCATTCTTATATCTTTCCACAAAAAGTCAGCTGAGATGAAAGATCTGCCAAGTAATTTCTTCAAGATTTTTTCACTGCCTGTTTCCTAACAGTCAAGCATACAAGCAAACCAGCCTATAAAGAGTTGTGTAGCATTAGAATATTTGTCACTAGCACAACAACATCAGTGGAAAACCAAATCCATTACTAAAAACCCCTAACAGAAGTATTTCATATTTACAATGTAATTTACATAAAATCAAACTTCTCATCTAGCCACCCATCTTCATCTAGGTACAGGAGGCTTGAGTTTGAACATGGCCAATATTATTTATATTAGTCTGATTTCATTTTAAAGGAAATTTACTATTCAAGCAGTTCTTGAAGGCTTGTTCCTTTGTGCTTCTGTACGAAATACAAATAGTGATCTTTTACTGACTATGCAGAGCTTCTCCAGGAAACTGGTTCAACAAAAACTAACTGCAACCAGCCATCAGATTATCATGTCCCTGATTGTAAATTTTATAGGAAATTGCATAAAAGTTTGTAGTCAACTCATGAGAGATATTCTTACTTAATTTTTGGAAAGTGCTAGCAATAGAAGCTGTTTTCCTCTGCATAGTATAGGAAACTCTTTGTAATACCTAGCTCAATTTTTAAAAGTGAGATTTGTTTGTGAAAGTTGACAGAGTTCTGAAGACAGAAATCTTCTACTGAATTAGTGGGCAGGTACAGAATGAGCAACAGATACTTCTTCAGCCTTCAGTGTGCTTCAAATCTAAATGTGGTTCTCTTTTTTTTTTTTTTTTTTCTTTTTTTCCAATTTCTGTATACATTCTGACACTTTAATTTCTTGAATGATCCTTAAAGGTATTAATTAGTTCAGAGTGCCTCATGAGAACCAAACTTAACCTGTTTCATGGAAAACTGAGCCTCTTAGGTAGTAGTGTCTTTCAGTCACTACAGGATTTACATGACTTTGTAAGGTATTGAAACATTACAAAGAAATGCGAGCCGCTTTTAGGAAAAAAAAAAAAGAAAAAGAAAAGAACAATTATCAAGTTTCAGTTGATATTGTAACTCAGTGCTGGTAACTGTATTCTGCAGCTGACTAAAGAAATGAGCAAATCAAAACCACAACCAAAAAGAACATCTTTTCATTGAAGTAACATCTACAAAAGGAGGCATTCCTCAGAGAAGATGGAACAGATGTTGTTTAAATTAATATTGGCAAAAGCCATCGTGCATAGCTGTGGTGCTCAGTTTGTCCTATGAGAAAAGATTTCAACCTAAATGTCAATAATTCCATTAAAAACACTGCATATGAAACAACAGGCCTACATGAAACTGGGCATCATAGAAATATATATAAGGAGGTAGTCTGATTTAGATGATAGATTAGAAAACTGATGCAGAAGGCCTTCAGTTTGTAGAAAGAACACATCTTGGTTCTGCATTTGCCTGTTCTGGTTCAGTAATCTTCTACACTCAAGTAGCTAGTAAAATGAAGTATGACACTTTTCAAAGTGGTTTGGTACTGGGTGGAAGAAGTAGAAATGTTATCAGCCCTGACAGCACAACCTAGTATCTCCTGAGCAAGGATGTATTCTGGGACTGACCTTGAACAAGTATTGCAGTATCAGGTGACTAAACATGACTGGGTTTTAGTTTTACTACCATCTTTGTGACCTAGTCACAAAGAAAAGAAAGAGGAAACAAAGAATAATGCAAAGTAATAATCCAGAAAAGAAATGAGAAAGAGATGACCCTCCCATTCCCACTTCTTCAGTGGATGACAGCAAATCTAAAGCAAAGTGGGAAGAAACTATTGCATTATCTTGCCTATTGCAGCAAACTCTAATTTGCCAGTAATCTGATTCAAGTACACTAGTCTATGGACATGTTGTCTGTTCTTTCAAAAAATGAGCATCTTATTTGTATGAGAGTACTCCTGAGACATTCCTTACCACACTACTTGCATTTCAATAGCTGGGATCAAAAAACAAGCTCTGGGAATAGATCTTCGCTTGCACAGCTCCAGGTAAAGCCCGAAGACCTGAAGGCTCCCTGCATGACAAACACTTCTAAGATGGAATGGTATAGTGCCATTATGTAACCTTAATGCAACAGATCATTCATTCTTTTCTTTAAATTCTCACCATCATCTAATTACTCTTTTACTCTAATTACTTTTTCTGAAAATAACGCAACTCTACAAATTGTTTTCTCCGTGTTGAGTTGCAAGAAGGAAAATTAGAATAAAATAAAAAAAAGACTCTGAAAGAAACTAAAACATTTTGAATTAGTTTGTCTATGTTGATAGTGATTTTTAACTTTCGTCTTCTTGTCCCAGTGAACAAGATTTCCCAATAGTGCTTTCAACTGGCACTTTCAGTGCGTTTGGCTTGGAACACTATACAAGCCACATGTTTAGAGAAAACTCTCAAATTTAAAAACCTCATGCCAATGTTACGGAAAATCTGTAATGAATAATTACAAAACAAATCTATTGATAGACTGGATAGATAAAGTGCATTAATACTGGAGACTAATGTTGTATTGCAGCTACAGGGAACAGTTAATCAACTGACAGAGATATCTATATGGCATTTATTTGTTCATATGTCACCTTGAAAAGGGGCTGAATAGAGTTTTCAAGTCAGAAACATTCCCTAATTCTTGCTAGTGATATCTGTAGATATTTTAAGTGAGAGTATACTAGTAAAGTTTAGTGGTTTTGTTACTTGGAACTATGCTTTTCATAGACCTAAGCTTTTAAGCATTTCAGAGTTCTCATTTACAAAATTTGTCTAAATTTTACACTTCTATTTTGAGCAAGAGATAAGCTCTTTTAATGAAACTATCAGATTACAACTTTTTTTCAAGTTTTTATTTGTGTGAGATGTTCTCTAGATATAAATGGAGAGATCTAGTGAAGATGTATCATGTGTCAAGCAACGATATGTATTCCAAGTAATCCTCAGTGTCAGCAGTCTAAATGATTTTTCTAGACTTCCACACATATTTTTCAAATACTATTTAAATGCTGAATTCTTGGAGACATTTAAAATTGAGATGCCTATCACAAGCACAGCTTTTATATATAATCATGCAGCAACCATGATCGGAAGCATGTTTCATGTTAGCAACGCATTAGAAGCAATAAAAAATGTTAACATGCATTTCAGTGGACAGATATAGATGTTTGCTGTAAATAATTCAGGTTAGATGACATGATATTACATTTTAATTGAAGTTGCTAGGATTTCTATAGCTTTGCCATGATTTGTTCCCATATTTTAACATGATAGAAGTTCTGATTGATGATACTCTGTAACGAGATTTAAACATGGGGCAGGAGGGATGAAACCAGCAAAAGTTTCTTGCAAGTGTCAGAGAGTTTAGTAAAAGGCTAGAACTGGAAATTATGTTGTTTTCCTGTATTTCTTGCCACAGGATATGACATTTCTAAAATGAATTAACTTATTCTACATTATACAGCAAGGAGTCAAATGATAGTATGGAGATGATATGGGATTAGGTCTTTAATTTAAAATTGTTACTGAACAGTTAGAGACCAAAAGCTTTTGTTGTTTATTGTAGCCTCAACTCAGACACACAACAGTACTGCATGTCTCTGTAGCAGAATTCCTATCACAGTGAAGCAGACTTTCTTTGCTGCTCTGGAGGCACCTTCTGACTCATAGTTGAGGTAAAACTGCTAAATTTGCATGGATGTATTTGAATTCCTATACACATAGGCCTGGATTCATGAAAGTATCTGTTACATACTTGCAATGAATTTAGAATTTTAAAAGACACAATGCTTTATGAAAGTAATATCAGTTTTTAGATCTGTCAAGTTGCTGCCTTTCAAAACTATTATTTTACTTTTCTGAAAACCATTGATTTTTTTTTTTTTTTCTTTTTGCAATTACTACATTGTCGTGGTTTAAGCCCCTCAAATTCACACAATCACTCTCTCACTCACACCTCTCTCTTTCTTCCCTAGTCCCGGGGGGATGGGGAGGAGAATCAAAAGAATGCAACTTCCACAGGTTGAGATAAGAACAGTTTAGCGACTAAGGTATAACACAAATCACTACTGCTACCACCAATAATAATAATGACAAGGCAAATACAAGGAAAGAATACAAGAGCTCACCAACTAATTTCCACCCAATCTGACCAAGCAGTGCACCCCAATCACCTGATACTAAGCCACGCAGTGCACTCCCCCACCCTTGCGGGTCTCTGCTCTCCGTTTCTGCATCCTGGGCATGATGTGCTGTGGTATGGAATACCTCTTTGGTCAGTTTGGGTCAGGTGCCCTATCTCTGCTTCCTCCCAGCTTCCCCTCCTTCCTGGCAGAGCATGAAACTCAGAAAGTCCTCTGCCAGCCTAAACATTCTAAGGCATAACTATAAACACTGGTGTTATTAGCACTGTTCCCAAGCCGAAAAAACCAAAAACACAGCGCTGCACCAGCTACTACGAAAAAAGGGAAAATGACCGCTGCTGCTGAACCCATGACATACCTATCTTGCTTTAAGACACAGGAGCAAAATATAGGAGGAAATTTTTTCTTTTGATCCAGCTACAGTTAGTCAATATTCCGAACAATAAGATAGACTTTATTAGAATCATAGAATCATAGAATAGTTAGGGTTGGAGAGGACCTTAAGATCATCTAGTTCCAATGCTCCTGCCAGGGGCAGGGACACCTCCCACTAAATCATGTCACCCAAAGCTATGTTCAGCCCGGCCTTGAACACTGCCAGCGATGGAGCATGCACAACTTCCCTGGGCAACACATTCCAGTGCCTCACCACCCACACAGTAAAGAATTTCTTCCTCAGATCCAATCTAA
>JASSUY010024887.1:0-49489 GCA_032466535.1 Forpus xanthops
CTCTTATGTGTGGACAATGCTGCATTTTGAATATAGATTTAATTCCCAATTATCCCAAATTTCCTAATTATTCCACAAATCAACCTGCCAATCAACTATTTCCATCATAAATAAATTGACTGAGCAAAAATGAAGTAAAAAAGGAACACTTAACAGAGAATTTTATTAAAGATAATCATTCTTATTTCTCATTCACTTCTGTATTCCTAGCAGCACAGGCAGAAGAGAGCAGTGGACTAAAATGAGGACAGAGGGGCACAAAGACACACACAAAATCGAAAAGACACAACAAGCTAATGACCATCTTGTTTTAGGAATATTCATGTTCATGCAGTTCTTCAAAGCTGCTTCAAGCAGAAAACAGTTAAATGGAGCATAACCAGAAATGAACAAATCAGTTGTAGTGTACTTATTACTGCTCAGGTCAGCATAATCATTCCATATTTTGATACATTTTTAATCTCACTTTCTCAAGTGAAAATAATTTTACTTTTCTGAAACAAACCTCACCTTCTTGAATGTTTTAAATTCTTTTTTAAATGAAAATGTTACACATTTTAGAGAAGCAAAATAAAGCTGTAAGTAGAGCTTAGTAGATATAAAAAACCAAACAATTTTCTGTCTAAATTACATTGTTTGAACCTTGACTGCCAATATGCATGTCAGCATATACACTATGACCAGGAGTGTAAGGCAGGCCTGTTTGTAAATAATTTTAGATGCATAGTCAGGAAAATTGCATTTTGAATTTGTGATGAGGAGTGTTTGTGCATAGAAAGCTTTTGAATAAGAGTTGATACCATGTACTTATAGAGGTTTGTTCCAACTTAAACAGTTCTATGATACTACTGAAATCAGTTTTTATGAGTTATTTGTATCTACTCAGTATGGAGATTCATTTCTTGTTATTAATTTTAAATCAAAAGGACTTCTCAAACTTTGTGAACTACCCAAAATTAAACCATGAGCAGAGAATTATCCAAAATAAATTTTCCAGTGAGTTACTCAAGCAATGAAAGTATTTGTGGAAAACTGGAAGAAATCACTATTAGGATAGACAAAACCCCAAACCCAGATAGATAAATCACCAGAGAAAAGCTTGTATGACAGAGTTTGTAAAGAAATGGAGAAATCTTGAGACCCCAGGGCCCAATTTTTCTGTTTTTCTTAGAAAGTTTTGACAATTCTGTGAAATGCCAAATTGTTTAGCTTCATTATTTGCACAGTTTGCTGATTTATGGAAAATTATGTTAAAAATAATAAACTTTGTTGGAAAATTTTCAGATTTGGAGGTTTTTGAACAGTTTGACTAATGTCTAATAATTCAAGTCATCCCACTCAAGTAGGTAAAATTGTTCTCTTTAGTACTTGCTTGCAATAGGAAGTCAAGCCCTAATAGTAGGTTTATTTCTCCAGATTTTTCCCTTGTACTTTATGTGCTTCATCACAGTGAGTTATAAAGTAGTTTGTGCACAGGAAGTGGTTGGCATTGGATGGCAATGCACAGGAGCCTATATAACATTTTGTACAGGATGTTTGAAATGCCATTATTTTCTTCGTCTCTTCTCTCTGTTAACTACAAATTAAAATAATAGTGAGAGCAGAAAAGACCTTGAGAGACACAGTGGCCACAATATATGTTTAAAGAAGACTTTGATGCATATAGTTAAAACTGTTGGCTGAAGCATGCCATTATAGCAATGTTCCATTACCGCAGTGAAGTATCAGCCAATGAAATTTGAAGCAGAACCCAGATTTCTCCTCCTTTAAACAGAATGTCACCTAAAGAAATTAAAATCCACATAGAGAAGCTGGATCAAAATCACAAAGCCAGAACCATAATTTGAGACTTCCACTCTCTAAATAACTGAAGAAAATATGGGGCCCAATGGTTCACTTCCTCTTGAACCCAAAGGAGAGGGAGTAACCACAAAACTCAGGCTGAATTCTGAGTTCAGGAGCTTTTTCATGTGAAATTCTCCCTGGCATATGAAAATTGTTCTTCTTTGCAAAGCAATAAAGACTGACTTTCAGGCAGATTCCTTTCCATTTCAAAATACTTAAATATTTAATGCCTAAAATTAGGTCAGATGAACTTTCCCTGTGATCATTATCAATGTAACTATTTATCTGCATGTATTAAAGTGCACTTTGAGTCAAGTATAAATAAAGGATAGGAAAAAATAGTACTAAAATTATGAGGTGGGAAGTTAGCCAATGGGAGGAGTAAATAGTTTAGAGAGGTGATAAATATCCAGCACAGTATTAAAACAAAAAGTGAGGTGCAATTAGCCTCCTACAGTATGATCAACATTTTTAAAATCTGAAAACCACTCTTCTGTGCATATTCTTGAATTGAGAAACTGAGAACCATAAGATTAGAGAAAATCTATGATGTGCATCTGTCTATAGTTAACATTTTTCTCCCTTTTCAAAATTTCTTAATTTACAGATGCCTGCAGAGGTTAGATTTTGTTACTGAATGCTTTCAAAATACTGAACCTCAGACTTGCCATAAGGAAGGGAGCAAAAATCCAGATTTTCCTATCTGCAAGGTATTCTATAATTTTGTTCAACTAAAATTGATTACTGTTAGCCTCATTTCCACATATTAGCCTCATAATTACCTTCATAATTAGCCTCATTTCCACATAAGGACAATCAGGTTTTTAGTCCTTATTTAGTTAGTGTTCACTCATATTTTAAAATTATCAAACATTTCCTTCAGGTATAAACATTTTTGCTTGCATGCTTCCTTCTTTGCTGGTTGGTGTGGTTTAAGCCCAGCTGTAACTCAGAAACCCATGCAATTTCTCTCTCACTTCCCCCTCCCTTACTCCCTCTCCCCTCTCCTGGAGAGATGGGGAGGAAAATCAAAAGAACGTAATTCCCATGGGCTGAGATAAGAACAGTCCAGTAACTAAAGTATAACACAAACCACAACTGCTACCACCAATAACAGCAATGATAAGGGAAGTAACAAGGGAAGAGAATACAACCGCTCACCACCCGCCAAAAAATAGCCAGCCCAACCCGAGCAGTGATTAACCCTTCCGGGTATCTGCTCCAGTTTATATAGTGGGCATGACATGCTGTGGTATGGAATATCTCTTTGGTCAGTTTGGATCAGGTGCCCTGTCACTGCTTCCTCCCTGCTTCCTCCCCTCCCTGGCAGAGCATGAGACTCAGAAAGTCCTTGATCAGACTAAACATTACTTAGCAATAACTGAAAACATTGGTGTCACCAGTGCTGTTCCCAGGCCAGAAGTCAAAATCATAGCACTGCACCAGCTACTAAGAAGAAGAAAAATGACTGCTACTGCTGAACCCAGGACACTTGTTTTCTTGCTTGCTCTCTACCTGCCTGCCTGCCTCTCTGCCTCACTACCTGCCTCACTGCCTCTTTGCCTCATGGCTTCACTCCTTCCCTTCCCTTCCTTCCATTCCTTCCCTTTGAGAAATGTTAGATCACAGATATATCTTATTTCAAAATTCTTTTTTTTTAGCCCAAAGTAAAACATAGTAATTGAGACTAATTCCAAATTTATCTTTTTTTCTTACCATTCAGACTGCCATAGCGCTGTATAATGTATGCTAAAGAAAGTCGTTAAGTGCAGCCTTCCTAACACACTTCTATTATCTACAACACTGACCATATTTTAAGAATGGTGTACATTAGGCACAATCACACCTCTCAGCTACATTTCCCTTCAAATATAAAGAGACAATCACACCACATCAGACTGAAAAGAGCTTGTTTCCCAAGCCATAAATCAATATAAGTTTAAAACAGATGTAGAAACTTTACTCTTCTGTTCAATATCAGTTTTAGCTAAGTTAAACTCCAGTAATTTGAATTGTATTAGTCTAAATTTACCTAGTGTGACAATGAAACACTTTATTGGCACATGTACTATCCTTCTTTCTCAGAAAAGTGTTTTATTGCTGTTCTTCATGGAATTTGTATATTATTTACACTGCAGTAGTCCCTGGAGGTTCAGTAATGGATGGGGAACTGGTTGCATCCAGCAGAGCAGGACAATGAGACCATTGTCTTATGGCACATCAGAGAATGAACCTTGTCCCCCAAAACTATAAGCAATAGCAGACATACTATTTTACACTTTCCTGAGGGGCAAGAATGAATGAACATGAACAAAGCAGTCAATCCAATGATTGATCCGTTAAGAAGCCAAGGCAACATTTTGAAAGTATTATATATTCTGCTGAGGAAGAGATCAAAAGATTGCTGAGACGTGCCCTGTGTGACTTTTTATACTAAAAGTTCTCTACAATAGAATATTCAGCTTTTGTCACCAAAAGGAAATCTTACAGTAGACAAGAAAGTGTAAGGGCTGTTGAGATATTTGTAGATCATCTGAATCAATTTTGCTGAGGAATTTCTGATGGACTTTCAAGAAGAAAGGACTTTCCTATTCAATTCAGCAGATGATGAAATGGTAGAGCTTTTCTGTAGGGCACAGAAGCATATAAATATTAAATCAAGGAGAAATCTTTAACAGTTGGCAAAATTCTGTGTAGCCATGGTTGTCAAATATTACAATATTTCAGGTTTTACTGTTCAGAGAAGGATAGAGGTGTCAATTTAAAAGAAGCATCAACATGCTGCATGTGAGCTACAAAATTCTATAATCATAGAATACCTGGAATTGAAAGGGACTTGTAAGAATCACTGGATCCGTCTCCCAGCTCTTCACAGGACTACCTAATGCTGCATCACATGACTAAGAGCGTCCTTCAGATACTGCTTGAACTGGTAGGCTTAGTGCTGTGATCACTTCCCTGGGGAGTCTATTCCAGTAACCACCCACCTTGCCAGTGAAGAACCATTTCTTAATGTCCAATCTGAACTTCTGATGCAGCTTCACTCTACCTCCTCGTGTTTGGTTGCTGATCACCAAAGAGAGGAGAATACATTATTATTACAGAATGAGAATACAGAAGATTGCGTGCCCAGCATCTTTCCTAGATGACATGCAGAACCAGGTAAACTAGTTGAATTTTTACAGGATCATAATACATGTATGTACTTAGGCATTAGGCATTGTTATTACTTAGATGACCTGCAGTTGCCTTTACTATGATATGTAGACTAACCTGTCTGCTCTCACTATTTTTTTTGTAGTCAACTTCTCTTTTCAATTTAATTTTTAATTTCTGGATTCCTTAAGGTTTGTTCAACAAATAGTTAATAAAACTGAACCATTATTTTTGCTATTAATCCACCTTTGCTTTTCTATCACTGAAAGCAAACACCTTATGTTAGATGCTAAAAAACATCATACCTTGTCAGCCCTACTAGGATTACTATCACCACAGTAGTTTTAATTGTTGAAAGGATTTGTCTTTCTCATCCAACTGCAGCTATTAAGTATATGATAAATACGAGTCTGTTTCTCCTTTCAAGACATACAAAAGGGAAGCAAAGGGTCTTCTATGCCTCTGTTAGACAGATTTTTCTTTTAAATATGCAGATCTATCACTTGTTTCCATTGTAATTCTTTGCAACTGAATAGAGAATTTATCTCATTACATCAGGTCACCAGTCACTAAAGCAAACTAGAAAATGGACTGTAAGACAAACAGTTTCCACTGAATAAAAACGGTTTCCGCTTTAAAATACATGTTTGGGGTTTTTGTAGGTTGTTTTTTTATTTTTTTAGCTGGAAGTTAAATGAATTAAATACTCTTATGCAAACTGAAAAATCAACTTAGAAGTGTATCAATAGATCTTCTGGTAATTCCAGTTCTGAGATCTAATAACTCTCTTTCCTGTATGGGCTAAAATTCTTATCTTAATTGTATCTCCTATGATATACCATCCTTTTAAAATCTTTCAGTGCCAGGTTAGACAGAACTTTGGGTGACATGGTCTAGTGTGAGGTGTCCCTGCCCATGGCAGGGGGGTTGAAACTTGATAATCTTAAGGTCCTTTCTGACCCTAACTATTCTATGATTTTATGACTACTAAGCTGCTCAAGTGTGTAATGGGAGGTCCAAATCTACAGCATATCCATGGTGATATTGGAACTTTATTAGGAATTTAATAAGCCTCATTGATTTTGCAAATAGTTACAGATCTTTATGAGACATTCGACAGATTTTTTTATCTCTAAAGCGTATATACTCTATTCCCAAGCAGTTGTCTGAATTTACCCATGTCAGATCTCCAATAATTTTCACTGAATACTGAGTAACCTCTATATACCAGAATGTTTGAATTACAGAGGTACATTTGTGCATTTCTGATATGTCCCCAGGATATTTTCATAACACAAGTATTGGGAAAGTTTGAAAAAGGAAACCCATACTTAGAAGGATATATTTTCAGCCATTTTTACACCAAATTCTGAATTTATTCTTTAGCAATCTTCAACCCAAGGACTATCTTCCTGTTTGACTTAATGCTCTGCTTAAAGACTTTCAACAGTGAAATGCCGTATTTTAAATACGCTTTAGAATAAGCAATCCCAGAGATTTAGAGGTCATGATTGTTCAGAAGCCATTCTCACCATTTTGAGCTCCCTTGAAACAAGTTTTATTTCTCAGTGCTGCTTCTACTGACCTTGTCTGACCAGGTTTTTCTCTTTTCTCCATTTCTAGTATTGATCAATGCATAATCTCTGTTTCAATTGTCTATAGATATCTTAAGAACACAGAGAATGCAATGTAAGCAGTAAGACAGGAAATACGTTTAATCCTGTATTAAATCCCTTGCTGGAATGTTATGAAGAAAATTGATATTAAGCAAGATTCTCACCAAGAGTAGATTTGTGTAGCTCTGTGAAAGTGAATGAGCACTAAAAACTATCCCGCTGAGAGTCTCTTACAAGATGTTTTATACAAAGGAGAAACATAGATTCTTCCAGAGTGATATGTTGTAATGTAATTTTATCATAAATTTTGTATCAATAACATGTTTCAGTTTTTATGCTAAATAGCATTTTTTATGCTTGGCTTCCTAAGCAGGTTGAGGCAATCTCATCAGAGTCCCTCTCATTCTAGAAAAAATACCGCAGTGTAATCTTCCTGTCAGAGGTATGCGAGATGAATAGAAGATAATGCAAATATGAGAGGCTGCCTCAGCTCAGAGGCTAGTTAAGTTCTCTCCTTTTCTGATCTTCTCAAGTGTGTTTGGTCTTTTCCTCTTGTCTTTGGGATTATTCTCCCACTTCCAGCTCTCAATTCTAGTTTAGGCGGTTCCCAGAAAGGAACAGCAGTCACATCGAGTATTTGCTTGGTGTTGATATTCAGTGTCTCATAGTGTAGTGGAAGGGAGCAGCCCTCTCAAGTGGAATAAGATGAAAATGTTGCCCTCTCAAGTGAACAATCAAGTGCACAGATCAAAATGTTCTATCAATACAGGCATTATGATTTTTTTTTGGTTACAATTTCAGTATTTCCCCAACCGCAATTTACATTGTATCCAAAAAAAAATTGTACTTCAATCACTATACTAGGAGGACTAGATAATGAGAAAATAACGGTTTATTGCATGGTATCTTCTATTTGGGTATTACAGTGTGTCCCATTGTCTTCTAAAAAGCTCTCTTTTGGTCGCCATTTATAAAAGAACATTTACGATGCAATTCAGGATGAGTTTGTAGTTCTTTCTTGATTTGGTATTCTCTATTGCTGAATATTCTACCTGTGTGTGAAATTTCAGTATAAATGAGCTATCGAAGAGTGCTCTTCTACATCTAACAACACAAATTTCTTCCTTACAATTTCTATATTTATTGCTATAAATATATGGTGCTTGTATATACTTGTATCATAAAAAAGTGCAATAGAAGGGCCTTTTTGGAATTAACTCAATTGTTGCAATCTCATGACTTGTAAACTGAAGCATAATTTTAAACTATTTAAAAACTACTAATTTTTTAAGTTATTATTTTTTTACTAATTTATAGTTTCAAATAATTTTAAAATTAATAGGTACCTGGATGTTTAACACTTTGGTTAAAAGGAAACTTGGATAAGCTGAAACTTGAACATATTTAATTATACCATGACCTGGCAGTTCTCTTTGCTGTTTCACACCTGGTCCATGTCAAAATCATTCTGGATAGCAGTGCTTTACTCCATGCGTTGTCATTTAGCTGCTTTATGTGTTTCTGGTTCATTTTGCCACAAACTGCAGCATCAGCACAGACCTGAATGTGTATTGAATTTTATGATGCAATTTGAAAGTGAAAGATTTTAAGTTGTGCATTGCAATTTTTTTTGGACCAGCATGATGTAAACCATGATCTTGAAGAGGATGAATTATAACACTGTCCTATGACCTACATTTTGAAAAGGGATTTCATCTTATGATAAACACATTTCTGCCATTAAAAATAAAATAAAACCAGATTTACAATGCTATGGCATTTTATTAGGAAAATGTGAAAACAACAGTTTTATGATGCTTAGTTTGTGGGCTAGTACATTCCTAAGTGTTATTACAACTCAGCAGAACACACATTCTTATTCTGTAGGCCAATGTTATTAAAAACACAACTGGGAACACTTTCCAAAAGCTGCCAGTATCCCTGAAACAGTCTTTCATCAATAGGTGATCTGGTAGTAATCTCCTTTTTTCTGTAACTACCAGTTCCTTTGTATTAGGGTTTCACCTCCCAGCAGGCTCAGCTCCTCAACAAATGCCAGAGCAGCTCCATCAGCCCAAGATCAAGGATCTACAGTGTTTCAGCAGCTGCAGCTTTGGCCAGGAAGCTACATGGCCCCAGGTCCCTTCCCAAGCACTGGGCTGGAAGGCAGCACTGTCAGTGGTTGATGTTGACTTCTGCTCAGCTGATAATTCCTAAATCAAAGCACTATACCTGAGCCTGGGCCAAAGTTCTCCACAAAAGGCAGTTTGGCACTCAGCATTTTTGCAAATGGAACCATCTGGATGTTTAAACACACCTTGGGGTCTTGAATTAGGATGTCCAAGGCAGGTAGCTTCATTCTGCCACTCTGACTTTGCTTAACAGGAATGGGCTTGAGTCGAATGCTGTTGGTTTTGGGAAGGCATAGCTCTAAATTTTGAGACCTTAACAAGGAGTTTCCAATGGAGGAATAAGTCACCACCTGCACTTTATACAACAAATAAAAGTGAATTGTGACAGCACTCACATGATAATTTTGACTTACTATGCCTATTTGCTACATTTTATAGCTCCTTGGGTAGCTATACAACTTGCGCAAACACAAAATGTAATAGATATCCCAAGGGAAAAAAAAAAATTCCCCTGCTCTCAAAGGGCTGTTTTAATTACCAGTGGTTTTTAGCATCTAATACTAAGGATCCAGAGAGCTACCATAATTGTTTTTACATACCTTGGCATCCTATCAGTAAGGATAACATCTATAAGCCACTCCTTTGTGTCTCTGATGACTAAATGATATCTGGGCTACACAGATGACTTATGATAAGGACAATCACACTACTAGTGACAATTCTATGACATTAGCTGTACTTTGATTCTAATTAATGCCCAAATAAAAAAGTTAGCAAGTATATGGCAAAAGTGCATATATTCACAGTCTACATTCAGCTGGCTTTTTATTATGACAGACTGAGACACTTCTAAATCAGCAGTCAATCTGCAACATTTATTAAATCTCTTAAAGCATACAGGATAAAAGAAACCAATGACTGAGACTGAGCACAGTCACTGCGCTGAAGGAACTGAATATGGTTCACACTCATTGGGTCACCTATGTGACTTGAGTCTGTTCCAAATATATTAGTACAAAATCCTCCAGGCATTCGTTCAGACCCCAGAAGCTTGTAGAAACTCTTGGATCTTTTGCCAGACCCCAGAAACCTGTAGATACCCTGGCTGTTTTGTTTTGATGTGTGGATTGATTCTTTGTTTTCTGCATTGTTTCTCTTGCCATTTGAAAAATCATGTTAATATTTAGAGGAGATGGGAAGACAAGAGAGAAGAATTCTCTCTTAATAGCTTATAATGGATCCATATATTTCATTCTTTTCAGTTGTGTCTGTCAGTCTCCAGTTTAAGGATATTAATGGTACATACATTTGTGATGTGATCTACCTCAATTTTGGCAGCCCACAGACAAGAAAAACCTCAGCCAAAGGGAAAGAGGCAGGAAGTGTGTCTACTTATATCTCCTAACCAGATTAAAGAAAAACAAAAAGAAAAATCAATGCTACATAGTACTTAACTGAATATCAACATGGGGCAAGCAGGTAGGTCAAGTTCTGGTTAAGCTTTCCCATGGCAAGTATGCAGTACGAATTCCATGAGAAGATACAGGTCAGTCATCCACTGAATATAGTGCTTTCATATTTTAAGGTTTGGTAGGTTTTTTTTTTGTTTGTTTGATTTTAATGTTTGTGGTTTTTTAATTATCATTTAAAACCAGATACCTTAAAATTATAATAAAATTCATAATTGCCAAACTGGGTAGCAGTCTGGGAATGTTACTCTGAGTAAGCTGGCAAATAACATTGCAGACTTGCATATTCAAGTGTGCTAAGAAAGGTGGTAAAACTGAAAAGGTCAACAGTGATACTTTTTACTGTTATCTCACTACTATTTAAAGATGGTGTTGCAGACTACAAAGTTGATTCATTGCTGTGGCTGAAGAAAAGTGGGATACAGAATAATAGTACTTGACATTTAACATGTATAATGCAAGCTTTATTATACTGTTCCATATTAATCAGAAGGACTACCTTGCAGGACTTTTTTCCAAATGTGATTCATTGAATGCTTAAAATGAAACTGCAGCAACTTGAAAAAAGTTGTCTTATAAGTACTTTAGCATCTGGAAGTGAGGATGTCTTATGTTACGTGTCATATCTCAAGATACCAGAGCTGATTAAAGTCCTGAGACCGTGTTTGCTACAGAGCTCTCAAAGAGTATAAAGAGTAAACTAACAATATCTTTGCAATCTGTGTAGGAATCAGTTCACCCATTCTATTAAAATATTATGATGAATTCCCCCAAATAACACGGCATAATTACATGTGTTTATCGTCCATGCTCTGTGTTGGAAAGTCAAAGGATGAGCTGTTTAAAGTTGAGGATATAGCTTTATAATGAAGAGGGAGATGAAGGGGAGAGGAATGCTTATATGCTAACAAATTTTGATTCAGTAGTACTGGAAACTGAGAAGACAGGAATGTGAACATGGCCCTGCACATATCTGAGGACCTTGAACATAGCTGGCACCTGAGGCAGTGTGAAAGGGCCCACATCATGTTAAATGGTTCAAATATGAATACAAGGAAGGCTTACAAGAGTAAAATAATTGTTACAGCACCAAATTTCCAATTTCAAATTACCTAATTAAATTTTTTGACAGCAAATTAAAATATCAGTATTTTATCTGAACGTGGCTGCAATATGATCAATCAGATCTAAGTTTTATTGTGATTTTCCTCCTCCAGAAACCTCTAGCCAGTAAACAAAGGCCCATAGTACTGACAATTTCATCTCTCTCTGGAGTTTTTTTCACATAAAGAAAAAAAGAAGAAAACAACCAAACTTCCTTTTGTCCCATAGAGAAAGTAAACGTAGAAGAGATTGTATTTACTTTCTTAGGAACTAATTGAGAAAATTGAAGAATGTAAGCGATAAAAGAGAAATACATTTAAGGAGTTAAGTGGCATGTAGGAAAAAAATATTTGAAACTTTGTGTGTAACAAAAAACAGGAGAAGAATCTAATGATAGTAACTTAAAGTACATCATAAATAGCAGAGGTGAATGCCACTAATAATCAGGCCCAAAGCACAAAATTAATTTATAGGGCTTTTGATTCTCTAATATCAGAAAGCTCCTGTTTAAGGGTTTTTCTCAGACTGATGAAAATGCCATATTTATCAACAAGTCATCTGCTGCAGTCAAATTAAATGCAGCATTGCCTGTAATTACAGATTTCAAAGATTAATTCAGACGTTTGTGCACAGAGCCTAGTAATGGACTGTTATTATTTGTGCTGTAGAAAGTTATCTGTGGTTTGGGAAGGTTTATTTACAGGTCACTGACTACAGGTAACATGAATAATTTGCATTTTTTATAGGTAGAAGAAGAAATAGCTTATGCTATATTTAAAAACCTAAGTTAAAGAGACCTTTCTTTGAAAATATAATTTGTTTTATATATGTACCACAAATTTTAAAGCCAGATTGTTCTCTACATATAAAAGAATAAATTTGATTGAATTCCTAAAGGCACTTTCTGTGTCTGCTATCTAATTCCAAGCCAGTTATCTTTCATATATATAATTCTGCTAATCAGCTACGATTTATGACTTCACTTGTAAGAATTTCCTGAAAAAAAAAAGATTGATACAGAACAAATAGAATAAAACTGTGCCAGGGAAGTGCTAGTTCTTTGCTAATCTAATTAAAATATAATTTACAACTTATTTGTTTGCATAAAGGCAAAAGGCCCCAAACCCTTTCTCAAATATCCAAGTGCAGCTGCCACTGACTTCACTGGGATCTGTGCCTGTATAGCTGAAAGTTGAATTCAGCTATAAGGAATTATGCCAGAAACAGTAATCCAAACATAGAAGTGGGACGAGAAAGAGAAGTTCTCAATTACATGAGAAAAATAATGTAAGAAACTGCAACCATTAGATAAAACTATGCTTCTTTGCATAAGAAACTAGAGGCAATGAGACTAAAATCAAACCATGACTGTTTTTTCTTGAATTGAGCAAATACTGTGACTCCTTGTCATTCATAGAATCATAGAATAGGTAGGGTTGGAAAGGACCTTAAGATCATCTAGTTCCAACTCCCCTGCCATGTCACCCTCCCAGTAAACCATGGCACCCAATGTTATGTCCAACCTGGCCTTGAACACTGCCAGTGATGGAATATTCATAACTTCCCTGTTCATGACTCCCTTAACATATTCACAAGTATATAGATACCAGGAAAATTTCCTTCTAGAGCTCCTACATATCTGCACAAGTTAATAACACTCCAATCGCTTGTTTAAAAATTTCTGAGAGTTAACTATTCCATTACCTTGTTGCTTTATGGGGCTTGTTTTCAAAATCTAGGGAGAGAAAAAGGCCAGGATGATTCCAAACAACTTCTAAGGAGAATAAGGATCATATTTGGTAGCATACTGTTACAACATTGGAGTTGATAACTGTCCAATTCCACTTACCTACAGGAGGTGAAAATAGCACTATCAATCCATGTAAATCCATAAGAAACGGGTTAGTGTGCCTACCATCACTGAGGTTAAAGGAAGTGGCAAAAATTGAAGAAACCTATGGAATTTTACTCCAGTAAACAGCAGACTTAGGAAGATGCACTGAGTCCAAATTATCAAAGCAAATGTAATACAGCCTCAGTAATCTTATGACATGATTGCAAAGAGTCCAGGGACATATTTTTTCCTTTCCGGCAATTATACTCAATTGATGAGGCTTATCCTTTGAGCATCTTTCTAAAAGTTTCTAGATTGCCTAACAAGAATAAGATCCGCTCTGGGTCTTTGTTTATGGAAATCATCTGTATCATAATAATAAACAGCAATAGAAATTGTTTCCATCTTTGACTTGATTAGTCAAAAAGCCAATAGTCCGTTCAAATAGATGGACTGTTTACAATCATGTCACACAATTATCTAGGCTGCAGTACATTTGCTTTGATAGTTTGGACTCAGTGAATCTTCTCATGTACTTTGTCAAACTACAAATGCTTTTTTTTCACTTGTTCTTCATTTTGACACATTTTTCAATGGCTGTGTCAGTGATACTGCTTGTCAGAATGATATCTCTGAAAAACTGCGTATGTTTCTAACATAGAATCATAGGGTAGTTAAGGCTGGAAAGGACCTTAAGATCACTCAGTTCCAACCCCCCTGCCATGAGCGGGGATGCCTCACACTAAACCATATCACCCAAGGATCTGTTCAGCCTGGCCTTGAACACCGCCAGGGATGAAGCATTCACAACTTCCCTAGGCTTTCTTCCTTATATCCAATCTAAACTTCCCCTGTTTAAGTTTGAACCCGTCACCCCTTGTCTTATCACTACAGTCTCTACTGAAGAGTCCCTCCCCAGCATCCCTTATAGGCCCCCTTCAGACACTGGAAGGCTGCTATGAGGTCTCCATGCAGCCTTCTCCAAGCTGAACAGCCCCAACTTTCTCAGCGTATCTTCATATGGGAGGCGCTCCAGTTACCTGATCATCCTTGTGGCCCTCCTCTGGACTTGTCCCAACACTTCCATGTCCTTTTTATGTTGAGGACCCCAGAACTGCACGCAATACCCCAAGTGAGTTCTCATGAGAGCAGAGTAGAGGGGCAGGATCACCTCCTTCAACCTGCTGGTCTCTTCCAGTTTGGAGGTATTTTTTTGCAGTGTAAATCTTCAATAAGAATGCCAGTCTTAACTGAGCAAGTGTTGTATAATGCAGATTCAAATGCCCGTGCTGAATATTTTTTTTCCCTCTGGAGACAAATTCCAACCTGTTTTATTCTTACCATAATCTTGCCTATTTTTATTAAAGCTAACGATGCTGTAAGAGATTTAAATTACAGTGGAAAGTGGCTTAGCATTTCTGTATATACATATTTAAAAGCTGTGATTAACAGTTCTGGTTAAGGATTCACAACATTTTATTCCTGCTAATAATGCACAATGTGTGAGTTTAATACTACAGTTAAACAAAAGAAAATGACATTGCTCCAAAACCCATACAGCTGGGGTTTTGAGTCTGCAGCTGTATCATAGAATCACAGAATCATAGAATAGTTAGGGTTGGAAAGGACCTCAAGATCATCTAGTTCCAAGCCCCCTGCTATGGGCAGGGACACCTCACACTAAACCATGTCACCAAAGGCTATGTCTAACCCGGCCTCGAACACCGCCAGTGATGGAGCCTAGAAACTACTACTTATTCCTTTAGAAACCCCATTTGATGTCTGCAGGATCTTCACCTGGTAAAAAGGTCCAGATGCAGGATCAGAATTAGTGCTGAGGAGTAGCAGAGTACCATGAACTTGTAAGGATGGAAAGTAAGATCTATGTTTCAGTATAGAAAATGTACAGTCTAAATGTAGGTGGAACACATAAGTGGCTGAACCAATGCTGTTCTTCTTTCTGTTCAAGCTTAATAATGAAGCAAGATCGAAAGAGTTTTGTGATCCTATACATCATGAACCAACACAGAGTTAGTAAGTGAGAATAGGGTACAACAAGGATTAAAATGCAGCAACAACAGATGTTTGAATAATAAGAGAAGCACAAAGGAGAAAGGGAAGTAATGAGGACTTCAACAGGAACTTGTAAATTAGAATGAGATAAAAATGAGCATCTGAAGTTCACTGCATTATAGAAAAATCCTTCAAGGAAACTGCTAGAACCTCCTTTGAAGGAAACATTTAAGAATAATGTTAAAGTTGGGGCTGTTCAGTCTGGAGATGAGAGGACTGCGTGGAGATCTCATAGGAGCTTTCCAGTATCTGAACAGGGGCTACAGGGATGCTGGGGAGGAACGCTTCATTAGGGACTGTAGTGATAGGACAAGGGGTAACGAGTTCAAACTTAAAGAGGGGAAGTTTAGGTTGGATATAAGAAAGAAATTCTTTACTGTGAGGGTGGTGAGGCATGGGAATGGGTTGCCCAGGGAAGCTGTGAATGCTCCATCCCTGGGCGTGTTCAAGGCTAGTTTGGACAGATCCTTGGGTGGCATGGTTTAGTGTGAGATGTCCCTGCCCATGGCAGGGTGGTTAGAACTAAATGATTTTAAGGTCCTTTCCAACCCTAACTATATGATTCTATGATTCTAATAAGCATGCACACAGAAACTTCTTGAACATGACAAATATTTGTGAGAGAAAGGACTAAAAAATAATCTATTGATGTTTTTCAGACTAAGTCTCATGTTTCAGTAACAGAACAACTTCTCATACTCCATTAGCAGGTCATCATTCATGGTCATGCTGTTGTTTTTTTTTTTTTTGCAGGAGCTCATAAGGAAGAAATATACATGAAGTTAATGGGGCATTAACACTCATGAAAGGACAAGTAGCAGACAACAACAAAAGGAAAGCACAGTGTATGGAAAGCATTGTCTCCATGGATTACAAAGCATAGTTCATAAATTTGATAACCAAGCAGGTTTTCCTTCTCAATGACTCTTGAGCTTTGCTGATACTCATTACTTAGCAATGTTTTCAAAGTATTAGGTGAAACCATACTAATTATATTCTCCACATAAACGTCATCATTCAAATGCTACTTTGTATTCAGTGAAGATGTGTCATTCCATTGTTTCTCCTTTGCTTGTCTCCTCTGTTTTCAGTACATAAAAAAAAAACTAAAAATACTCTATAAGAATTAGAATGTGTCTACCCAACTAACACAGGATAGCAAAAGCAAAAAGTAAGGTTCTATCTTCCTATATTTCTCTCCATTAAAAGCAAAACCCACACTTTTTAAAAATTCAATAATAAATTAACTTCACTTGAAATTATAAGTTCCATTGTGGATTGTATCTAAAAGTTGCATAAATTAAATTGTTGTCACATTTTATACATAAGAACTCCAAAACAATGATTATTTTTATTTTAAATTTAAGATATCTTTTCACAGCTTCTTACAAAGAAACCAAATGCTTTTCATATGAGGGATGATTAATGTTTTTCAGTCATGGTGCTATCTGAAAGAAGAACGAGGACAAAGATTCATTAAGAGATGCCACATAAATATAATTTCTAAGTGGTGAATGAGAAAACACTTTGAATTGCAAGTCTACCATGGTTAATTTGGCTGCTGAATCCTGAATTCAGTGGGGTTCTTTTCTGACACATCTAAAAGGCCTCTTGGGCCATCCTTCAAGGTAAATGCCTCTGGTCACATCACATGAGAGTATTCTATTGCAGAATACTGTAAAATAGAGAAAAAATAAATTATTGCCAAATTAATACAGTCCCCTTTTACCCCTCCAAGCTAGACAAAGACCATGGAAGAGTCCCCTGATGGGATTGGCTGCATTCCATGAGCAGATAATTGAGGGGGGAATATTTTAGATACAGGTATAACATTTTGTTCATTGTTTTAATGTCTCCTGTAACAGAAAATAATTCTGCACTTGAAATGTAAAGTTGTGAAATGTAAAATATAAAATGACATATTTTTAACAACCCTTATTTCTGTCAACAGCATAGAACATTTTGCAAGTGAAATGCTAGCCTGTCTCAGTCTTTCAGAACATATTACAGATACCTTTTAGCAAGAAAGAGAATTGTTGACTGAGCTTATCAGACGTACTTGTTGCTGTAGCTGAAATCTGGCACTATTCTCCTTCAGGTGAAGTGATATTAGTTCAGAAATATGATGGGAAAGAACTAGGATATCAAAGAAAGTTAACAAACTGGCTCGAATTCATAGCAAAGCAATGAAAATGCCTACAGAAACTGTCCTGCAGAAAACAGTGAAAACCAGAAAGGATTTTAATACTGGAAGGCTTCCTAAGATCAGTGAAAACTAAGAGGAAAGAGAGGGTGCTGTGGTCATCCGCAAATAACTGAAGACTGGAAAATGAGCAAGAAAAATGCGCTGGTTCTTCTGCCCCAGTAGCATGTTGATAAAAATAATGGGTTAAATCTGACTGAAGGAATATTTAGCAAAATTTCCCAATAATGAGATCTGTCAGACTGCAGAAATATCTCCCAAGTGTTGGAAGCACATTGCTTGAGTCATATACAGTCAATCTTGGACAAAACAGTGGAGACTGTACTCTGAGGAATAATCCTGCACTGGCAGGGGTTTGAGAAATGAGTTAAATGATTTAACAAGGCTTTTCCAGCACTTTTTGTTGTTGCTTTTGGCAAAAGCTTTGCCAAATTAAAAAAAAATAAAAAATGCTATTCATGGATCTATTCCTAGATTATTATTATTATTATTATTATGCGTTGAAGCTGTTTGTTTTGCCATAATTTTTGTTTGCCTAACTCAGGATCTTGCTTTCTGTTCTCAAGAGTATCTTCCTGATATGAAATACAGCTCTTATTTTAAGTGGAAAATAGCTTGTTAATGGATTATAAAGAAATCTGCTGCATAAACCAAAACCAAGGAAGTGTTTTAACAAAAATACTTAAGTCTATAAATTAATTATTGTAGCACTCAACACAAAGAATGTTTCAATTGCATGTAAATAGAAAATGAACTGTGCTCTTCCTGCAGGCCTCTGTTTATCTTTTCAAAGAAATAGTCTTGCTATACTCAAATCTCAATCAAAATTAGTTCAGGTCTTAGATGGTTCTATCTCAAAGCCACTAAAAAGGTGAAATAAAATAGCAGGAAGTTTAGTACAGACTTATCATTAGCTGCATCTTACTTGACCTCTCCCAGTCTGGGAAAAGGCAAGAGTGCAGGAGCCATTATTTCCCTACTTGTCTTGCTGTATTTCCTGTTACATTCCTTGGGAATTTGACTTTTCAACACTTTGACAACAATAATAAAGTAAAACACAATAATAATAACAATAGGAAAAAAAAGACAGAGCAATAAAACCCAAGGAAAACAAGTGATGTACAACATAATTACTCACCACCCACTGACAAACACCCAGCTCATCCCCTAGAAGTGATCAGCTGCTTCCAGCCAACTCCCCCCAATTTATATACTGGGCATGATGTGCTGTGGTATGGAATACCTCTTTGGGTGGTTTGGGTCAGGTGTCCTGGTCTCTGCTCCCTCCCAGCTTCTTGTGATCCTCTTCACTGTCAGAGCATGAGAGACTGAAAACCCCTTGATCAGAGTAAGCCCTTACTGAGCAACAACTAAAACATCAGTGTGTTACCAGCATTGTTTTTAGACTAAAGCCAAACTACAGCACTGCACCAGCTACTTAGGAAGAAAATTAACTCTACCCCATCTGAAACCAAGGCAATCTGCATAGTAGATTGACATTGTCTGCATGCTGGGTGCTTTATTGCTCCCCTCTTCAGCAGAACAGCAGGAGGACAAAATAAGATTAGAAAGAATTTTTGGGATAGGATAAAGGTAGTTTAATAAACAAAAAGCAAAACCTGTGCATGGAAGCAAAGGAAGACAAAAGATTTATTCTCTGATTCCATCAGCAGTCAATGTCCAGCCACTGCCTGGGAAGTAGGGCCACATCACACGTATCTGTTGTTTCCAGAAGACAAACGTTGTAATAATGAGTGCCCCCCACCCCCCCTTAGATTTTGTTACTGATCAGATGTTGTATAGTATTAAATAACCCTTTGGTCAGCTTAGGTCAGCTGTCGTGGTTATACCCCCTTCCACAATCTTGGCCAACCCCAGTCTACTGGCCTTACGGGGTGAGGAGGGGGGAAATATTGAAGAGCAGCCTCAATGCTATGGGAGAACTGCTCAGCAGTAGCCAAAACACTGCCGTGTTACTGACATGTTCCTATCTAGCAATAAAAAGGAGTGCTATAAGAGCTGCTATGGGGAAAATTAACTCCATCTCAGCCAGACCCAGTACAAGGGTGGTCAAACACTGAAGAAGGTGCCCAGAGGGACTGTGCTCCACCTCTGGAGATATTCAGTACTTGCCTGTGTACAACTCTGAGCAAGCTGCTTTGGCTGACCTTCCTTTTAACAGGGGTTTGGACCAGGTCATCTCCTGACGTGTGCTTGTTCTTGCCTCAACTGCATTTCTCTCTTAGAAAATCTTACTGAGAAATAGTGAATAGATAATCGAGTAAAATATTAACACATATTTCAGCAAAAAGAAGCAATAGCAGGAAGGTATGGTAAAGCATTTCCTCCCTGCTAAAGAAGAAAAGTATTTGCTAAATGTTTTTCTTTTAATAGAAAACCTTTATAGAAAGTGAAAAAAGAACTGTTGACTCTATCAAAATGTTTGATTAGTAGAGAAAATAAATGCTGAGTCAGATTTTGCTCTGCTTCCATCTTTCTTTTTCTTACTCTCAAAAGATCTGGGACATCATTCATCTGGATTTAACTTTCATGATGGAAGTATCACTAAAGAATTAGCGGAACCAGAATATCTATAGACCTTCTCACAAAATTTGGTTTCAGATTTTTGTGGCTAAAGTCAATGCCACAGCACATTGCTTGGATTAAGTAACATTTCCTTTAAGAAATATTCCTTAGCTATTCACACAGCAGGAAATCTCAGTTCTAAAACTTCAGCTGTCTTTTAATTTGAATGTGTGTAGATATTGGATTACCTATGGCAGCAATCCTTTGTAAATGAAGGAAATAGGACTTCATGGCTAAATTTCATAGAGTTTTGTCCTTTTCCTAGTACTATATATAGCTATCAGAGCAACCCCAAATTATTATTCAATTTTGAAATCATAGACACTTTCACCAAATTCCCTAAGGTCACAGTTTTACACTTCTTTCTTTATTACCAGTAGATTTCTGAAAATAAAAATGCAGTATGGCAAGCTGAGCACATTTTAGAGACTTCCTTAACCTTACAGACAAAGAACTGTCATACTGCACAGCAAAGCTGTGCAACTTAAAGTTTTCAGTAATAGAGAATGTTAGGTATTACAGTCCTGAGATTTCTTTGGCATATTCAGAAATATTTTTAAAGAAATATATTGATTCTGGTTTTTTTGTACTTTTGAAAAACATGTTCATAGATAGGTAAGTTTTCTGGAGGTGCTCAAAACTCAAAACCTGGCACAGCTCTATTGAAGTCAATGGAGCCATGCAATTTTCCACCTGCTGAGTGTGTAATGCAATATTAACAAATACAAAATATGCAAATGTTAATCTTCACATGCAAGCAGAGCAAGGTGAGCATATGCTTCTGTCACAAATACAGCAATAATATACATTCATACTGAGATATCAAGCATTAGAGAAAAAGACATCTATTAGGACAATGAAGAAAAGAAAAGAGAAACCTCAGACCACAGAGTTAATAGGGCAACTTCACATTATAATGGTCAGATTTATTTTTCCTCTCTAATTATCATGATTTGATTTTTCCTAGTGGAGAGCCTTTCCTCCATGACTGCTTCCTTTTGGAACTGATTTGAAGTTCACTAATTTGAAAAACAAACTCTAAGTTGACAATTCATAAATATTCTCTCAGAGGTATTTCTAGTTCAGTATGTGCTGAACTTTACAACGTTTATCAGCTGTTAAAATTGATGGAAAGCTATGATAAAAGTGATGATGGTATTATACAATCTATGGATGTGCTTCCTGAATAAATAAAGACTATGATTCACCTAAATGCACATGTATTTGTATGTATATAGGTTACATCTATATGGTATTCCATAAGTGGTTAAGAATGCAGCATTCAGCATGAACTATTTCTGACACTGTCAATCAACAACTACCGGTATGAATGTGTTGCACTTAAATTCTTGGAAACATTATTTAAAGTAAGCCTCTCCCTCTGACAGTCAGGTTGCTCGTTTTGTCACTGCAGCTATCCTGAAACATGCTGTATTTGAAGCATGAAAATGAGAAAGAAAAAACCCACCAAAGTTTGGTTCACAGCAAGGAAATGCTGTTGGGAGCAAGTGCACAGATACCTTGGTGGAAGGCATGCAGTTGGGGAGATGAAGAGGCATTTATTGCACAAGGCCAGGCCACAGAAAGGGAGGGTCCAGATCAAACAGATGTATGTCACGACTGTCTGTCTTGTGAGCACTTTTTCACCACATAGCGCCTTGAATAATACACTTAAATGAGATTAGAAACATTGAAGAAGAAAGCATAATGCTTTGAAAGGCCAATGAATTAGCTACTTAATCTGCACAATGGTTTCATGACTTTCAGCAAGGAACATAAATTCCAGAAACACAGAAGCAGAAACCTATGGCTCGATGAGGTAGTATAGCTGCAGATGAATATGACGAGAAGGTTCAAAGCCACCTGAGGAAGGGTTTCTTAGCAACAGACAGGATCATGAACCAGAGGAAGAGAATGTGATACAGTTATTTTAATGTTATAAACCAAGCAGAGACTCTAATGCCTTTAAAATCTGTATTTTTACTATGTAACTAGCTTAAAGGAAATGCTGCTGCTTTACTGCATTTAAAGATTTTACTGTGCCTGTCTTGAAATCATCCACAGCATGCAGAAGTGTAGACAAGAATAAACCTCAGGAATAAGTAGCTTGCTACAAGCGAATCGTTTTGCTGTATTGATTATTCTTCACAGAAGAAGCTATAGGGGAGTGAATTCAAATCACTTGCAATTATAAAAGCACAAATAAAATCTGATCCATAAGGGAGAAATCTCTTAGCAATTCATCCAGAGAAAACCCCTGAATCTTACAGGTTGGGCTTTTAACACCATGTGGCAGATGAAGAGGGAATTCAGTTTCAGTGGGGACTAGCTAGAAAATGAACAGTTCTGCAATAACTCTTCTAGCAGTCAGGAAATTAAGCTTCCCAGAGTCCCACAGTAACAGATATAAGGTCCTTTCCTCACCATAAGCTTTCTCCATAATACTCATTAATTCTTTCCCCATGACTCCAAGGCCTCAGACACATAGCTAGCAGCAAACAATTGCAATGGTTGAAGATGTTTCTCATTCCTGTTACCAATGACTGTTTTTACAGCAGAGTCTGCATAAGGGCTTGAGCTCTCCTCCATTTGAGTGCATTTTCAGGCAAGTTAGTGTAACCTGCCAGTAAGGGGGCCTGAATTAACCCCATACTCAAATATTCAGGGGGTGTTTATGTTTTGTATTCTACTGATTAATCTGAGGAGATATCAAAAATTTTATTGAGTAATAATGATGGAGCGCAGTGAACGCTTATTTGCTGAGATCACCAGCATAATAGGAGTGTAAATACCACACTAAAAAACAGGTTAAAAAAAGCATTTTTTTTTTTAAAGAGAATTTATTTTAATGCAAATTGTTCTGTAAAATACAAAAAGCTTTTTAGAATGAGCTTGTGTGTTTCAGGTTTCATGGAATTTTTTCCAACAGTGTATTTTGTCATTTTTTCTGAAGTTACCTTCTCTTTTTGAAAACTGAGGATATGCTTTCAAAGTTGATTTTTGCTTAGTGATCTCTGAGTCACACTTTCTTCACTTTAAACCTCAAATGCTTGGTGCTCCTGAATGGGGAACTTACTCTGACCCTGGCCAGGCCTGCAGGCACTGTTGTGCTCTGCAAAACATTTGTTGCACCATCGAAGGCCAAAGAACAAAGAACTGCAAACTTTCATAACCCTGCCTCCCTCTGAGGGGTGTACCATCCCCAAGTATGAGAAGGTAAAGTCTCTCATCTTGGGGAAGCAGTTGGAGTGAAGCAACACATCACCCACTGCCACTTGCTTAGGGACTCCCAGCTGCTGCCGACCTATTCTGAGACCCCCTGGGATAATGACTGAAGGCACATCCAGGCCCACAGCAGCAACTGCTCCAGGACACTGAGTGGGTTTTGGCTCCAAATGCAACTTCTTCTGTGTTTGGGAAAGTAAAACAGGAACTTAATAACAAGACTCACAAATGGTCTCTCTTTATAACAGTCCAAACCAAGATCCTGGCTAGCAAATCCACAAGCATTTTTGCTTATTAAAGGCCGTTATAGATCCAGTTTCTGTAATTCAAACCATTCCTTATTAATCTAAAAATAATCTTGGTATGAATGTAGCTAGTAGTTTATACTATTGTTCAACATTAACTTTCAGATACATTACTGAGCCTGATGGGTCAAAGGGGTTTGAGCTGGGATCATCTCCGCTTTAAAATTCTCTCTTCTCTCACCTCTGGGATCACAAAATTTTCTACTTCATAAAAATTTTTTGTATATATTGGTTCCACAAAATCTTTCTTGTGCCCACATAAAGCCTACAAGCTCTTACCTTACTTCCAGTAACATGGTCTATTTCATGTATTTAAGAGGTCCAGATCTGTCAAAGTCAGTGTACTAAAGTGGAAGGTGACTTCAGAAACTCACACAATTTGCAGCTGCTGCAGTGATTTTGACATCAGAGACATTCCAAGTAGCAAGAAAGCAAAGATTTTGAGAAACCTACAGTTGTGATAAATCTGGATGATTACAGAAAGTAAATATTCATCTGTGCAACAGTGGAAAAGTCCAAATATAAAGAACATCAACTGCATGATGAAAAGAATTTCATAGCTTAATAAACATGCTGATTTTTGGACATCTATTGTCTGAAAAGAAACACACTCAAAATTCCAATGGCTGCTTGAACAAGAAAAAGGACTTTACTAAAAAGTTAAAAAAAAAAAAAAGAAGTGAGAAAGGGTCGACCCTTTAACAGTGAATAATTTTTTTTTTGAAGTCTGGGATTTAATTCAAACTGCCAGTTTATGCAAAAAAAGATGAACTCATTTGTCTTGGAGTTTTTACTCTTCATTAGGGCTATTAGGACAATAACAACCCACAAAAATTAAGCAAATTATTATAAAGAGAAAGCCAAGAAATGAATCAGATTTGAAGGATTTCCTTCCTTTCTCATAGGAAACTCCCTTGGGAATCTCTTATTTCTGCCCTTTTCCCAAAGACAACATGGCCACACTATCCTCCATGATCTCCCATCCATGATACAGCCTTTTTTTCTTCATTTACCAAGATGAAGGCATTCAGGCAGGATTTATTCCCTCGGACTGCCTCTGAACATCTTCTGCTAAGCAAACTTCTCAGCACACCTGTCTTTGAAGTAAAGCAACCAGTTACTCGTGTTTAACATGGGGTCTGAAAAACCTCAGTGCTCCTCAAAATTAATTTTAAAATCATTTGGATGAATGCCAGTCTGAGATTGAAAAAAGAAGGTGGTTTTGTATGTGATGTGGGCATGTTCACTATATTTAAGGTAATAAGCATTTATAGTCAGCAAGTATGATGTACACATAATTGACTTTAACACAACTTGACGTGGAAAGTCAGAAGATGTAGGCTTAACTATAATACTCAAAACTGAAATACCGAATCAGCTAGGTTTCAGTCATACATGCAAACTGAACCTATTTTTACTCTTCCAGAGGTTCTTCCCCACGACAAGCCCACATTTTCAGATCAGAGCCTATTAGAGAATACTGTCAAATTAGCTTTTCTAAGACTTTGCATGCATGATTTTAGTGTGTACGGCGAGCTTTAAGAAAGTTAAATGCAACTGTAAATAGGCTGAAGATAAATCTTGGTTTAGTCTGTAGATATTGAATGAAACATTTTTAACATGGAATTAAATGTATATAACTATGAAAGCATGAGAGGTGAATGAACCCTCAGACTGTGTGGATTGGTATGAAATGAAAAAAAAAGGTTTATAGCCCAATTCTGCAGAATGTAGTAATGATTTTGTTTAGTTGCATAAATTGCCCCACAGGCTTTTTTTGGTTTTTTTAGATATTTTTTTCCCCATTTCTCTGTATCTACTGTATTTTAACAAATAAAGAATTTTTATAGTTCAGGGATTAAGATCTGAAATCTAAGTGCTTAAAAGGTGCCTTCACTCTCTAAACTTCCCATTTACTGAGTAGTATTGGGCATGATCATTTTTAGTTTTCCTTCACTACTTTGATTTGTTTTGTGCATTAAGAGTACTTCTGACTTGAGAAGCCTTTGGAACTAGATGATCTTAAGCTCCTTTCCGACACTAACTATTCTATAATTCTATGATTTTATGGCTTTGCATGTATTCAATTTTTTGTAACATTGGGAAGAAGAGGGAAGGAGAAAGACAAAAATTAGTAAACATAAAGAAGGTGAAGCAAAATCTATGTTGTGTACAAAACACACTACAGAGCTTTTCTGCCATTCAGATGAGAAATTCTTAGAAAAGAAACATGAGAAAGAGAAACCTTTATCATAAACATCTCAGCTCACCAGCTGGTAAGACTGAAAATTCCTATAGTAAAATCAAAAAGCCACGAGACTCATAAAATCAAAATAGAATTGCTACTTATTGCACACACACACAAAAAAGTAAAATCCTCTACAGTTCTGAAAATTGCAGGTATACACAGTGAGAGATGAACTTCGGACACTGAGACTTGTTCACCAGTAATGGCATTGTATTTATTTTTAAACTTAAAGAAGATGAAAATTTCCACAAGGCTTCCTCCAGGAGTTTTGTCCTCGGTGAGAATCAGATGCCCTATTCTCTGCTGCAGTTCTTTGCTTCCTATAACAGAAATAAACTTTGCAACTTGTTTCAGGGTTCTTTCAACATTTTGGCCAGAGGATTGTATTGCTGGACTAGGGCCATTTGGCAATCCTCCACATGCTCATTTCCAGCTGTAAAGTCATAGACTTTTAAAGTTGTAAAAATTCCCTAACTTTCTTGATAGCCATAATAAGAATTAAAGAAACAGAGATAGGAAGTATAAGATAATACAATGCTATCCATCCTGCAAGAGCCTAAAAAGTTCTATGCATCACAGTACAGGTGCATATTTACAATAATCTATCACTGACTCAAGCTGTTGAATCTGGTTTATGGACCTCATATTTGTGCTGGATCCACAGGACAAGCTGTTCCTGGACTGTTTGCCTATGCAGATGTAGCTCAAGGTGGTGTGATGAATTCTTCACAAGGCTCTTTCGTACATTACTATAGCAAGAGCACACCCAAACTAATGCATTTCTACTTGCCTAAAGTTAGGTAAAATTAATACTGGTTTTACACTGGAACAGTTTCCGGTTGATAACATTTGTATATTTTTGAAAACACTTTTTTTTCTCCTTTTAGGTTGTGGAAATCTTGAAAATGGGATAGTTGGAACTGGCAATAATTTTGTTAGGGAAGCTTTATACACAAAGTTTGTATCTGCATTGTTGCCTTTCCTTCTAAGGGAAAAAATAAATCTGCATATAGCAGAACTATGAGAAGAAGAGTTTTCAAAGGATGATAACTAAATATCAGTGAATGCAACTAAATCCGAATATCTGTTCTTCAGATTTTTTGAACTGTTAGTTTAAGCACATTATCAGTCAAGCCAAAATGTGTGAAGTGTTGAAGTTTTCCAGTCAAGAAACAGGCAACAATCTGCACCTGTTATTTGCTTCACTTTTTAGACAAAGCAATCCACACCCACTACTGATAAAGAAGAAACCAAAACAAAAAAAACCTGTCAGGCTTCCGTCTGGCACTGTATGAGATTGAAAGTGAGTCTCTAGTAGACTACTTATGATATTACTAATAAAACTTTTAAATACTTCAAACTGAACAACAAGAAATTTTGATTTCTAATTTGTTTCAAAATGGAGTTTCTCATATGAACCTTTTCAGACTGGATAATGTAGCTCTCAAACATGTTGCATTTAAAAAGGAAATAGTTCCTACTTCTGGAAAATACTTTCTTAATGTATGACACTGTGAAGGTGAAAGTGGTAGGAAAATAGAACCTTAACAGAAGACTACAGTAGAAGCACTTCAATTTTGTAGAGCGCATAAAGCTTTTTTGAATTGGTCTATTATGAACTCATAAAACATTGATTGTTTTTAAACTTGGATAATTTAAAGCAAAACAGCGAAGCTGGTTTTGGTCTCTTAATTTTAGTAATAACAGCTGCAAGGCACTTGATACAGAACTTATGTCAAAGTTTTTCAAGCTGTACAGTAGAATTTTTGTGGGAAAATAAATCCAGGTTTGTTTCTGGAGTGTACCAGAAGAATCCTGATAGGGTCTGGATCCCTGAAGAAACTGTGGAGGGAGGGAATGTCCCCTCTTCCCTTGCTGTACTCAGGTACAGTGCCAGCTCAGGCATCAGAAATCCCGCATCACAAGGCGGACCAGGAAATAAATGAAATCCTCAAACAACAGAGCGTTTGCTTGCTTTCACAGCTGCTTTCTTTGCTGCTTTAAGGGGTTTCTTCAAAATTACATACATTGTTCTTTAGCAAAAGCTTATGAATTGTTTTGTACTTCTTTCCCAACGTTGCATGACAAGCTATCCTGGGTTCAGCAGTAGCAGTCATTTTTCTCCTTCTTAGAAGCCAGTGCAGTGCTGTTTCTGACTTTTGACCTGGGAACAGTGCTGATAACACCCATGTTTTTAGTTGCTGCTCAGTAATGTTTGGTCTGATCAAGGACTTTCTGAGTCTTGTGCTCTGCCAGGAAGGAGGAGAAACCAGGAGGAAGCAGAGACAGGGCACCTGACCCAAGCTAACCAAAGAGGTATTCCATACCACAGCACATCATGCCCACAATGTAAACTGTGGGCAGTTACCCTCAATGGTTTGATCAGTGCTCTGGTCGGATTGGTTATTGTTTGGCGGGTGGAGAGCGGTTGTATTTTCTTCCTTTGTTATTTCCCTTATCATTATTACAATTGGTGGCAGCAGCAGTGGTTTGTGTTATACCTTCGTTACTGGACTGTTGTTATCTCAACCCATGGGAGTTAAATTCTTTCAATTCTCCTCCCCATCCATCCAGTATCGTGAGGGAGGAAGGGGGAGAGTGAGCAAGTGGCTGCGTGGTTGAGTTGTCGAATGGACTTAAACCGCGACACAAGCATATAGAGGAAATTGCCATTCTGCTTCAATTAAAATCTTTATAAAGAAGTACAATAGAGGTGAAACTGTAAAATGCTCAAAGATATAGCATTTAGGTCTGTCATCATGAAGGCAAGTATATCAACATTTCTGCCCGCCAAATGACTTCTTTTTCTTAGAGTTAACTTGCCAGTTTTTCTCAGAAGATGGAGAGAAGTAAGGAGGGGGAAAAGCACCTGGAACAGTATAATCATGGTAAAACACAGTGTTTTTCTCGTATTCCATGAACCCAAAAATGAGGGAGAGGAGAGCAGATCAAACAAACTAACATCACAACTGTTACTGTGTTAGGACCAGTCTTCCTGTAGCCTCTTAATCAATAAGCAAGCTACAAATTTTCATGTGTACAATAAACTACAAGATCATGTGTAATGATTTCTAGTATTTTTATGTAGGTACAAGGCACAACTCTGTTTCCCTAATTAATGTTTCCTTTTGTCATATCTTTATGTAAAAAGGAATAAAAAAAAATCCGTTGGGATTTTCTTACTTCTATATCAGTTCTGCTTTCTGTGCAGGCTGGCATTCTCTGGAGAGAGAATATTTTCTGCCCCTCAACTTATGCAGTGAATTTTAGACTATTTATTGTCATAATATATAATACTATTTTCTTAAAGGGATATAGTAATATACGGTACATGCACGGGCAGTACACAGTGACACAAAGGAATACACACACAGGTCTTGATGTGCGGTGTTATCATCAGAGGTAATTTTGTGAGCAAACAAAACCCCCCATAGGAAGCATCGGCTATAATGCAAAAACTGTCAGCCCTGCATGCAGAATGAAATTAAAGAGACAAGTGCAGAAAAGCTTTCCCAAAACAATGGATTAAATAAAAGCCCGCAATGCCTGACAAATAGAATAAAGTTAATTCTGACAAATTCATACTAGCCTCCATTTTCATACACTCCAGTAGCATATCTAATTACTGTTAATGAAAACAGTAGTTAAAATGACCCAAACATGGTAGTCTGCTCAGAGTCTCACCAAATAATGAATTAATATGTAATAACGGTGGCTAAATGGATTATTTAAATCTTCATGTTTTAGAAAGAAATTAAAAACTCAAAATAATCATAGATGAATTTAATAATTCATTTTGTGAATTTTGAATGCATTTATCTTTGCAAGCTACAGAAGCCAAAAAATTATGGTCAACTGAACCATAATGGTATTAGTTACAGTTGTTGTGATAGCACCTAATGAACAACCAATCATGTGTGTGACTCCCTTTGCGTTAGGCAGGATGTAAACTATCAGTAGATGCAACTCTCCAGCAGGCCTACAATTCACATTAACATGATAGATACAAAGTGATACTCTCCTCATTCCTTCATCCAGAACAGTTAGCAATGCAATCACAGCAAGTATACCTGCAGTTCTCAGGGTTTGTGAGGTTTTGTTACACATTGCCCCTTCTTCCTTTTATTCTTGACAGAAGGATAGAAAGGGATAGAGAAGCAGTAGAATAGTTAACATCTCTCTGGCAGGTGAAATACCTGGGAAAAGACAATGGAAAGAAAGAGGGAGAAAATAAAAAGAGTGAAATATAGAATGTGGCTCAGGTGAGAAGATAAGAGAAAGGCTGTAAAAAAAGTAATCAGAAAGATGGTCATGGAAACCATCAGGTCTAGTCAGACACTGGTGAAATAGTAAAAGTTTAGCATCTGGACTCTATCTTTTCTCATATATTTATTTTCTCTTCCAAGAAAAGTCTCATGCAAAGACTCAGGTAAGAATCCATTTGGTGACCAGGTCCTTCAGCTAATAATTACAGGCCTCATTCTTAGCAGCATGGAATTCCCAAGGCTTCTAAAGTCAGCAGGAGAAGCAAATGCTCAGTAGTTCAAAAAAAAAAAAAATAATAAAAGAAGAGGTCAGACTCTATTCCTTTAGAGTACCCATAGCAGAAATTAATCTGAATTTTCTTACAGTTTAACATCAAAATTAATAGACTTTGGAATAATCTTCCTTGGGATTGTTTCTTCCGCTCTAAATACTTTTTAACTTTCAGTCCTGCTCTAGTCTTTTAGTCTGCCATCCCTTTAATGTTTTGTTTTGTTTGGTTTTTTTTCTCAGCACTGTATCACTCTCATTACAGCAGAATTGCCAGATACCTGCAATAAAACATCCAGCCAGGAGGAGAAACAACCCTCTGAAGAGAGCATATGAACTGAGTATTTTCATTGGTCAGTAATTCTGTTATTCCCTGAGAATCCTTTCATGACTTCTGGAATAAATCTACCATTTCTGAGCTTGAGCTCCTGCTATCAGACTGTCCAAGTGACTCCACAGATGACTCCAGTATTGAGGGTTTCCAGGATTCCTGATTAGCAGCTTTCACTGTGGTTTGATATCTCATACAGCAAATTTTATTAGCTGTGTAAGTCAAAAGAGAGAGTGTCAGCAATGGGGTCCCATTTTTCCTCTTTTTTTAAATTAAATAAGTTCATACCTTTGCAGCTGTATTCTCATGGGTTTCATAATTTCAAATGTTGCTCTGTCTCATCCTTGTTTATGAAACTACTGATTAATGCAAATAAAGGGAGGCATTGTCCTGAGTATGTGAGGTGATATCCAAAGTCAGCAACCACCAAAATCAGAAGGATGCTGAATTCTTAATGTTTTGCAAATTCTTTGGTCTAAAATTGTTTGTTGACAAAATCAAACTTGTCTGGTGTTGTTTGAGGAACTGCGTAGCTACAATCATCTGTCAAGACAGCCTAGGTTTATTTGATATAAAATATTTAGATTTTTTATTCTAACAAGCTGACACTTGTTAGTGCTCCCTGTTCAGCTGTGACTGTCTCCTTAAATACCTCTGACACTGACTGGAGTTTTTAATTAGTCACATAAATTTCTGTAAGAAACATTTAGGTATAAAGTAGTAACTTAATGCCTGTAGAGAATCGAACCATGCTTCGATATCAAACTTTGACTGGTATCAGAGAGGCTATGATTTCACCAACCATTTTCATTAGATCGAATAAAATAGCTTATGACATAGTTACGTGCTGATAAGTTTCTTCTACTACTGCTAAGGAAATCAGACTTTGCTCATTACGTAAGTTTTTTTGCTAGCTGTTTACGACTATCAGTCTTTATGCAATCAGGATGACACTTCCAATATTGGCATTCTGTCTTCAAATTTTTAATTATTTGTTTGTTTTGTGAAAAAGATGAAGGAGCAAACCCTGGGGGAAAAAAGCAATCAAACAAGCAAACAGAGGCCCAAGCACAAAAACTCCCTTTTCTGAGATGAATGATTGCATAGTTTTGTCTGATTACTCTGTTTTGTCTTCCTCATGTTAAAATTTCTGGGAGCTTTTACTCTGGTGGTTCTGACAGCCCATGCTTTGGAGCATGCGCTTAGAGGGCACTGGAGGAATGATATGTCTTTGACTTCTTCATAAAGTTCCACCAAATTTTGGACAAGTCTTTTGCCTCTGGAAAGCCACCTGTTAGATGTTTACAATTCATCTTTCTGAAGAATTAATTTGCACTTGCCATGCAACTGCCTAAGCCTGTACTGGGGTTTCTCAAAAATAGGTTCTCTGGGATGGAAAAGACCACACTGAATAGGAATGCATCTCAAACACACGTGTATTTTTCCATGGTTTACACTACTAACACAATGAAGAGAATTTAGCCCTTCCACTTTCCCGCTGGTATCTTCTGACTGATAGGTTCGTTTCTGCCTCTAAAGAAGAAGGTAGTAGCATACACTTCTTGTGTTCCCCCTGTCCCTCTGCTGGCCTCAGGTAGATGAAGGAACAAAATATTTTATTCAGATTTTAGAATCGAGCAAAAGGAGCAGAAAATTAGAACAGAATGCATAAACAATGAATTAGTTCTTTAAGGTGAAAGATAGCAGGCCTGAGAAAAAATTGGGAAAAGTAGAAAAGAATATTAACATAGAGGAAATATTAGATAAGAATATAAAAACAAGAAAATTATTTTATCCCCCTCAAAAGCAATAGAAAATTCTGTTATTCATGCTCACGAGGCCAAACTGACACCTGAAAAATTATCTAATTCCTTAAATGATCAAACGAGGTCATATTTTTCAGCAGGAGTGCTTAAAGTTAAAGCCCAAGTGAAAATAGCCTGATGTTCAGAAACACTCATCAAGCCTCACATTACCTTGTCTGAACTCTTATAGACATCATCAGAGCTTAGGTCATATTAACAGTATGTACATTGTTGCATGATTTAAGACATCAACCCAAGAAGAGTACTTTCAGTACCAACCTACATCTCTTCAGGGTACTCGTGAAACAAGTTTTTATTTTGCCAGTATTCCAGTCAAAATTGTCTCCTGAAGTAGATGGTTTGAGACACTCTTCTTTGGAAATACATCTAAGGTATAAAAGTTGAAAGCTTTTTGTTGTCTAAGAAAACAGCCAAGGTAAGAGGACACGTGCTAGAAAATGTTAAGTTCATCGACTCTAGAAAACTCTAAAACCAGTGCAGAAATACATTTTCTTTAAGTCTGTGAAGAAAAGAAATCCAAACCCAGAACAGAGAGGTCAGCCTCACCAAATTAGTGAAGTCTTCCAAGGATTGGACCCTTTCTTATATCCAGAGCTTTTGAAACTGTGTATTCACATCATTAACCTAGAGTTTACATTCATCCTTTGTGGTTATGGAATGAAATATGATCATGTGAATGTAAGTCCCAAAACAAGGAAGAGAAACAAGGAATACTTCTTCCCCCTCCCAATGTTTCATAGCATCCCATGACTTCAAGACACGTCTGTGCTTGGGAAGAGGAATTTATGATTTTGTTAATGTTAGACATTGACAGCCCTCAAATATAGTTCTCTTTTTTTAAATGCAAAATGGATGTTATTTAATTATAATTCCAAGAGACAAAAAGAAGGTATGGGCCAATTTCTCAATTTCTCTTGCTTTATGGCAAGCACTCTATTTCATGACACCGTACAGAATTGCACTCACCAGCCATTGATTTCCTTTGTTAGCTGGACCTGAATGTTCTCATCTGTCACTGCAAAAGCTGTAGATTGCAATGAAATGTTCTTGAAAAATCCTCAATAAAGTTTGTGCAGCTGTTTAATTTCTCATTTGCTGGCATGGAAAAAGTCTAGTGTCAAAAAATTCCATCTAAAACACAAACCTCAAAATACTCTAAATCAGATGATAATAATCTTTACTGATGCTTAAAAGTGCAATAAATTTTATCCAGACAACAATGACATTATGCAAAATTATGTCATTATTTTGAGCACATGAACTTGGGAGTACTTGAAAGAAAGAATTACATGAACGTGGAAGGCTACAAAAACTCTTAAAAATGCACATACACCATCATCTCGCACCACAAATAGGAGTCTGAATGACAATACCATAAATTAAAACAACCCTCAAGCAAAAACTATCAGCCAGGAAATGAGAAACAGATTTGAAATAGAGAACAGAAACCAGAAAGCATGACCACTAATGAGATTCTGCACAGCACTTACAGTAACAAAGGAGGTGACAAATGATAGGAGAGATACAGTATTAATAAGGAAGTACAAATTATATTTCCTATTTATGCTGTCTTTCACCTTGCATAGTGCCAGCAGCCTTACACCTAAAAGGAGAAAAGGAGACATACATTCAATATTCTCTTACTTTAGAGGGGTGGAAAGCTGGAACTGGTCTGACAATCAAACTGCAACACATCTCACAGCTGGAATGTGGGTAAAAGGCATGAAAGGAGGAAGGGGGGAGGAGGAGGGGGTCAAAGCAAGCTGACATAACCTGCAGAATTATAGAATTAAAATAACATTATGCATAGACTGATGCCCAGTCAGAATAATGACTTCAACCAAGATTACAACATCCAATTTAGTGAACATATACTGCATGTTAATACAGTGTCATACTCATTTCCTCTTCCCCAAGTGCTGCTTGTATTAAAGGCAGGGCTTCCATATTTCTGTCCAGGATTTCTGACCAGATAATACAAACATAGGGAAATTGATGCATCTGGGATACCTCAGAGCAATTGCACACATGAAATACAGATAACCTGTTTCTGAGAAAAGTCAGGCCTATAGCACATGTTCAATTAAGTCAAAAGCTTCTAGAGCCCATGAGATTTTGAGTACATGCACAGTCCACCATTTCAGCATGTGTGCTGTAAAGCAAATACATCCTGAGCTTGCTGTGTACGTGCTTCTTTGGTGGTCTGTCACATCCAGAGTTGTGACATCTTTGCAGCTTGCTCAGAGCAGTCAGGCTATTGGAGATACACAAATCCGAAGTAAAGAACTAAAGCCCTCAAGGATTCCATATATAATGAAACCTGGGCATATATAATGCAATTTGTGGGTTATTAATCCCCAGTTTGGTGGAATCTGAATGCAATTTTGCAGAAGCCACATCTAGACAATGCAAGTGAAACAACTAAGTGAACAATAAAAGAGAAATTGGCAGTTCTCTAAATAAAAAAAAAAAAAAACAAGACCTGAACATAATTTTCAAGTTGCACGATTTCGATGCAATTTATAAATAAACTTACAATCCATCAACACAAGGGATAGAACTTGGTACTACTTAGTCTCAACTTGGGTTGAACTATGTCTTTTGATTTGTGATCTAAGAAAACTGATGTTTTTGCAATGTAAGTTTTCTTCTTCTGAGTGAATGAAACATAGTGCATTGTAGTCTCATAACTCTGCATGCACTCTCCTGAAATGTAACCATTTCTGCTCTCACCTTTCTTCTTCTGTCCTTGTGTTTTAATATTCTCTTGACTCTTATAGCGGATAATAAATATGTGCTTCATACACAACATGGTAAAGCAGATATATAGGACATTCCATGCAATGTGGAATAAACACATAGAAAAATCTCCCATAAAAACATAAACATAAAATGAAATGAATAAATATTATAACTTATTGGACAATTGTAATAGAAAAAGTCTACAAAACAAGATGTCATAAATGGGATCTAAGTACTTATTAGTCTTTAGGAAAAGGAAAAACTTTTATACAGTCAGATGCTAATAATGAATCCCACACTCAGAAGCTATTTGTCTATGCCAATTAAAAAAATCCACCCCAGTGCAATGCTACCTTGACTTCATTTATATCAGGGCTTAATGAATCTAGTTGTATTACATCATTAAGTGTTATAAATGATAACAGATGCCTTTTTGGTGTACCTCTTCCTTTATTTTTTGCTTTTGCATCTTTACAGTACTTTACAGAAATCAAAAGGCTTGGAGTTTAGACTGAGAAAATAGATGACTAACTTTAGATGACTGACTTCAATAGATGCCTAACTTTATTCATATGTATAAACTCATGATAGCAATGCTTTTTTTTTCCATATCTTCCCAAATCAGATATTTTCCTAAACAGAATTTTTCTTTTACAAGTTACAAAACATTTTAAGGACAGGAAACCAATCCAAAATGCCTTAAATCTGCTTTTCCTGATTTGGATAATGTGCTGATCATTTGCTCCAATTGAGCAAACATACAGCTGACCTTCTGGCACAAAATAATATGCTTTTGCTATCCCAAACTCCTACCTATACCTTTTAAAAGCCTTTGTTATGTCTTTTAGTATAAACCCCTTTTGTGTTTTGCTAAAATACTGTCTAAGCTGAACTATTATGCAGCAATATTTAATTCTAACTCAGAAAATGGATAGTGACGGCTGTTTATCAAACACAGGAATCTTTTTTCCTAAATAGTGAAAAGCATGAATGATACCTGCATTGTTAGGCTAGCTTACAACACAACTAATGTCTTCAGCCAGCTACATGGCCTTCTTGGTGGCTTGCAGTCTGGCTTTTGTCAGGGGAAACAGTCTGGCTCTGCTCCTCTGAGAAACTCAGTTGCTTTGCAAGGCTCCTGCTTGGGTTATCCCAGTTCCAGTAGGAGTGCAGCCACCCTAAGCTTAGAGATGCCCCTAAGTACCCTACCATGCTAATACATGCTTGCCCTTGCTTCCTTCATCTACAGCAACATCCTCAGCACCGACACTATAAGATAGATTTAACAGTTTTATCTGTATTCTAACAAAACAATGAGAGAGAAAAATATACAGAATCATGCTTGGAGCAAAGGTTTAATTGCATATAATGTATACTGTCATTGAACAAAAAAAAAATTGAATTACATGCCAAACTGTATACTGGAGTACACATGAAGCTGGGTAGAAATTCTGGGATATAATTTCAAACTTCTCCCATAAGATAAGGAATGGATTTATATGCACTAATTTGAATATCATATTCTATCATAGCAGGCTAACTGTCTAGGAATTCTAAGGTTTCAGAGTAGTATTTTGAATTAAACTCAAGCAAAACTATTTAGTACTGTCCTAGCTTCAGCTGGAATAGAGTTAATTTTCTTGTTAGTAGATGGTGAAGTGCTGTTCTTAGGATTTAATCTGAAAATAAGGTTGATAACACACCAGTGTTTTAGTTGTTAAGTAGGACTTACCCTGATCAGGGACTTCTCTTTCTTTCATGCTCTGCCAGTGAGGAGGGACAAAAGAAGCTGAGAAGGAGCAGACAGGATGCCTGATCCAAACTAGCCAAAAGAGGTACTCCATACCACAGCACATTAGGCCCAGTGCAGAAACTGGGGGGGGTTACCTGAAGGGAATAGATTGCTGCTCAGGTCAGGCTGGGTATCAGTCAGTGGGTGGCGAGAAATTTTATTGTGCATCACTTGTGTTTTCGTAGATTTCATCCTCGTCTCTGTGTTACCACCCTTTTCATCACTATGATGATGATGGTAATGAATATTATAATAATATGCAAGTTTAATTATTAAATTGTTTTTATCTCAAACCATAGGATTATTCTTTTTTTCTGATTCTCCACCTCATCCCATCAGGGTGGGCAGAGTGAGCAACGGCTACATGGTTCTTAGTTGACAGCTGGGTTTAAACCATGACAAATAACATTAGCATTCTAAAAGAAAATATTGTGTAAGTTCTCTCTAAATAAAGCTTCATTATACAATTTAACACTTGATTTAGGACTGATCTCTCAAGGAAAACTCAGTTATTTTTCCTCACTCTTCATCTATGTATAATAAGACTCTTACATGTGTACATACTTAAAAAAAAGTTTGCAACCGAATTAAGGCTCTGTGCTTCACCCTGACCAAATGAAATTGAAGAAAAAGTAGGAAGGGGTCTTTGGTAGGTCCCCACTCACACTGTGAGGAGGAGTTTTCTGCTTGATCACTGCTGGGGAAAGTCCGCTAATGCTATTTGTGTGTGCCCACAGCGGTGATAATTCCACTCCTCCCCCTACAGTCACTTTATTAGCCCCTCTATTGCAACTTAAACCTGCTATTTTTTTTTTGTACTTTCCCCAGAAGCTTTGGATAACAATTATTTTTCCATGTTTGCAGTGATTTTTTTACATATTTGAGGACCTTCTTCATGTCTTTATTAAACCTTTTTTCTTCTAGATGGATCTAGAACCAGAACTGACACTGAGGACCAGGTGAGGCTCCAAGTAGCACTCACTGAAGCTAGATATTATTTTACTTGCCAGTATTGTTTCTATTTTCAGAAAACACCACATGTTTGCTTTTAAAGGAAAAGTCTGTAAACTGGTAGTAGATGACAGAAAATGAAGTTCTCTGAAGTGCTATGATTAGTGCTGCATTTTGCCTGGATTGGGCCCTGCAGTAATACCTTATTTGAGTTTTGGGTTTGGAAATCTGAAAACAGCAGCATAAGCAGAAGAAAATTCCCTGCATGGATTGCCTTCTGCTCAGAATAAATGAGAAGAATTTCCCTGACTTTGCAAAAATGGCATTCTGCTTGTCTATTATGCAACAAAAATATTTTGTTGCTGTCATATTGCTGAAAAGCTAGCAGAGCTACAGCTATCCTCCCTAGGCTAATGCATGCTGTATTCCTCTCCTACTGCAGCAGGGTGCCTCTAAGATACACTGACTGCTCTTCGGTCTGTTCCCAGTGAGCAAAAAAGAAAAGTGTATTCACGTCTGGAAATTCAGAGCGTGCAAGTTTCCAGATTTGGGCTGCAACCTCTGTGCCTCTAAAAGCAGATCTGCCTATATCAAAATGTCTTCTATTGTCTGTCCTTAGCTAGCAAACTTCTGCCCTCTCACTTCTTCCTTGTCTTTTCAAAGTGTGAAGTCATATGGCAAGAGTGGCTGGCCCTGGCAGCATGCTTTGACTTTAGAGTCAGTTCAGTCAGTACCAGTCCAGGTATGAAACACCAGAGGGCTATCACATGCTCCAACAAGTATAATAACCTTCTCACAATGAAACCTCCAGAACTTTACTGAAAAGCTTGTATTTTATGCCTAAACTAGCATAGTGAGGTCAGCATGCCTTTTGATGGCAATCACTTGGCAGGATCTCTGACTGACTATGTCAAATCATCTATGGGCTTATCCAACTTCAGCACTGAATGTGGTCACACATGAAGATAGGTACAGTGAAGCTAGAGCATCCCACTGATGGAAATATCTCCTCAGGAATACTCAGCTGCCCATTTACATCCCATACTTACTCCTGTGGCAATGTCCACCTGGAAAAACAGAAGTGTGCAAAGAATCTGTCTTTCAATACCCAGTGAAAGCACAGAATTCTCTGTACTCAGATAGGTTTATTTGGGTAGAAAGGAAAAAAATAAAGAGAAAAATATTTTAACTACTTGGTTCCTGGATTCAAAGAGAATTAATGCAAGCCAGTTCATTCCATGGTACTTACTTTTCTATGTTCTCCATCTTATAACATAGAGTGAGTATTAAATTTCATTAAATTCCATTTGATGAGATCTTTTAAAGAAATAGAAGGTCACAAAACAGTTTGTGGTTATTAATCTGTCAAGTACAAAACATCTTAGGCTGAAAATATTTGTAAAAAACACATAGAATATTGAATATACAAGAGACAAGAGGAAAATAATGGCAACAGGAAACTGAGAAAGCAATGAAAGAGCAGAAATCCATCTAATGGCATATTAAAGGATTTCTGTCATCTTTGGAGGGTTCAGATGGACTACTTCCCCACATTACAATTAAGTCAATTCTAGTTACTTTGATTTGTTAGTTTTTAATTTTAAATTCCCTGCTTACACGAGTTAAAAATTTCAGATGTATTACAGCAACCTCTTACATATTTTAGAGCTGCTTACTTGAAAATGGACAGCATGGGTGCAGATACTAATGATATACACCTATACTGATTAAACTTCGCAAAAACTATTTATTCGTCTGACATTGTAACATGCAAGAAATGGAAGGAAATGTGGGAAAGAGCTGTAATAGAGGATTTTACGTAACTGACAAAAAAAGAGGGAGAATGCCAAAAAGCATGGAAAGGGGCTATGGGTAAAGAAGCTACTAATCCTCTATTGAAAACTCCAGAAGAAGACCTCTCCACACCTTCAGAGGGAAAATAGGAAGTGCCTTCTTCAAGTGTAAAAGAAAAAGGTACTATTTTTGCATGAAAATTTACGGTTGAATATTGAACCAAACCTGCTCACTGAGATGATTCACAAGAAACAGGCAGTAGATGACAAATACCTTTTACAAGAACCTTGAATATTTTAGCCAGTTTCACAGTTTTTGAGCTCTCACTCAAGGTATGGGATGTGTGTTTCTGGTAATTCTGCAGTGAACTTGGACCTTGGCTAACCTTCAGTTACAGTGGCTAGGCTTTGATTTCACAGAGTTGGTGGGGAAAAAGCGGGCATCTCTAGATGGTAAAACTAAGAACCTGAATTTAGTTCCCACTTGGACTGTTTACCACATTGAAGATACGGAAGAATAAAACCACCCCAGACTCCTGAGAAAAAAATAATGACAGAGGAGCAGTATAGACATGCAGTAGTCAGTGGTCAGAAAGGAGGGACAACAAGGAGCTCGTGGCAATGATCTTTGGTGCTTCCTCTTGGTAGGGCTATAGCTGCCTCCACCAGTACAACCCCCTTAAGTGGCTGTGGCAGAAGGCTCTACTCCCCTTTGAGGGGGATTCAGATTACATTTCAAGCTGCTCAGCTTAACTTCACTCCTTAACAGTCAACACACCTTTGGATGTGTTAAATTGAAAACGCTAAAACCTGAAGCCTCCAAAATGTATACCCACATTAGAAACTTCTGATGTACAAAGTTATCTTTAAGATATGGATTTTCACACATATTGTCCTACTGTCTGCCACATACCAAACAGAACAAAATCCATAACAGAGGTACCCATGTTCCCAGTTATAAGTCTTACACAAGTGTCAAACTATTGATTCTCACCAGGTTTTGTTGCATGAGTGAATTTGTAACTAGCACAAGTGCCTTTTCTTTGCTGTAATTGCACTCTTAATCCTAAGACTCAGCCTTACAAAATAGACAAGTTCAGTAGTGTTTGTGAAATAAAACAAAATTCTGAAACATCTGAATTAAAATAGCGTAGGTCTCAAAACCAGTACCTTGAGAAATCCTGAGTCTTACACTTTGGGAAGGGTAGTACAGATTGAAAGAACTAGCAGAATGGCAAGACTGTGGGAAAGGAACTAATTGGGAGAAAGCTGACCAAGTGATCTGTGCTACTCAAGCACTATATTTATTTAGAGTTCTTAAAGCAGCAGCTGTTGAATGTGACTTGGTCAAATTTATTCTTGCACAGTGTTTTCTGTTTATTCCCACCAAAAAGATGTTGCAGACAAAGTATGTGAAGGAAATTTTATCCTTATTTAACATCAGCATTACCATAATACCCCAGTACCCAGACTGTGCCTTTAGGCAGGGTGATAAGTGAAGGGTACAGCATATAAATTGATCATTCCCCTTGTTAGAGACTTTGTGCTTTGAAGGAAAGGGCACAGCACTTGCATGGATAAATATTTATACCAGTAGGGCTATTTTGCTGAGATGTTTTTAGCTGCACCTAGTATGTTAGATAAAGCTTGATTACATTGTGCTCTCTCTATGCAATTGATGATCCTTCCCATTTTCTTCTGCTTCTATGCATGTTTGCCAGTCTTTTCTGCAGCCTCTGCTAGAATCTGTGTAAGTCTGTTCATGGGGTACCCCAATAAGGGGGTCAGCTTCATTTTTAGGTGTTTATGCTTTTGACAAACCTTTTTAATTGTGTGGAATGCTATAAAAGAACCTCCCTCATACTGTATCGCTTTGTGATCAAATAAATCTATAGTCTGTTACTCTGTTGCCCAGCAACAAATGACATTTCTGTGTCAATTTTTATTAACTCTTTCTACAAGTATCCTCCAGAATTAGCTACAGTATTAAGGCAGAAAATAGTGCTGTTTCTTATAGAGAAACTCATGCATATATATTTTCAGTGCCGTACGTGTCCCCTCTGCTTTTCTTTTGCAATACTTTTCCAGTGCTATGATCTCCTACATTTTCTCTCAGCTTTCTGCCTTTTTCCTTCAACTTGAGTCTGATTATTTTGCATTATTGAACAAAATTTCAGAGCTTTTTTTGTATAGCTTTCCTTGCTGTTTAGAGGCCTTTCTCTAGAATGAGGTTGTTTCCTACCCTCAATAAGTCCTCATGCATGGTGCTAACTTCACAAAATTGCCCGGTTTTAATTGAGGAACCTTCGATATTTCTGTACTAAGCCACAGACACTGGAGCTCTCTACTCTGCAACATGACTGTCTATTCCTGTTCTGCTCCTTGGCTTCAGTCAACAAACACATGGGAATTTCAATTGTATTTTCACTTCATTTTCATCTGTCTCATCGTTCCAATGTTTCAGACATTAGTTGCAAGACCATATGTTCCAGAGCATAAATACCTTAATTAAGATGTAGACTTTAAACAATCCCTAAATAACCCAAAAAGTTCTGAATTGATTTTTTTTGAAGTTAGGCAGAACTTCAATGTTTTTGCTAAAAGGTTTCAGGTTTTGCATATCATTAAAAAAAATTAGATTAAGTCTTATTGAAGTTTTTAGTTTAGACATTACTTTCAATTTACTGGCATAAGACTGAGTGAAAGAACTTTTTCTGAGAAAATACGACTCAGTAGACATGCAATTTTTCACAGTACAAGAGTTTTTTCCATATGCAACCTGTGTTCAGAGAAGCAGTCGGTACCATATGAGTACACGGCCTCTTTCTAGACTTGATGCCTTGCTTCTCATGGTATATACACCTAAATCCTTTTTTGTTTTTTTTTTTCTCTCCTTATTCTTGCTGGACATCATTAATAGTTCTGATTGAAAAAGAATGGATTTGAGAAGTCATAAAATAGAGCATTGCCTACATGGTCCTACAGCATGTAAGAGCTGAAGCTATTTGTTAGAAGTTATTGAAAAACCAAAAGAAGTTAAAATCATGCCAGACAAGCTTAACTACATGTAGATGGGAATAGGAACTAATATATGACTTGAACGCTGAAAGGCATGAAGGTGGGATCTGTTCCCTGCTCAATTTAAGAAGGCAGAGCCATTTTCTTAAACTATCTGTTAACAAGAGAGTGACACAAGAGCTCTCCTGTCAGATTTTCAGCAAGCTTTTTACAAAGACAAAATCATAGAATTTTTAAAAGGTCAAATGAAATAACTAAATGTAATTATAAAAGGAGGCTAAGGTTATCTAGATTGATTTATACAGTGAAGAACTGGTCAAGTTGGAGGGTCAGATTGTCTGACCTGGTGCACCTGATCTCAGAGATGATTCTAAGATTTTCTGGCTTGATTCTGCTAGTTAATTGAAGCTCAGCAACAAATTAACAAACCCAAATTATTGTAACATTTTACTCTTTCAGTGCTTCCTCACTATATAATAAGGCACTTGAATAAAAAAAAAATTAAGCACTTTTCTTTTTGAGAATGTACTTACTTAAATACAATAAATACAAAAAGGAATTGTTTCAACATTCGTTTGAAGTATGACACGGAATCAACTGGTTGACATAAAACTCAACAACCACCTGTTGTCCTGCAGAAAATGCTTTGTCTATATATGATGATCCTGGAATTTTCAGTCCAGTTTCCTCATGACCCATCTCACACACTGCATTTTATATGGCCTGTGTAGGGAAAAGTAATTCATATGAGTCCTTTTTTATGTTGAAGATCTTAGTAATGCCCTGTGCCATCCTGTACAGTGTTTACTTCCAGAGCCATCTGTTACCTATAGTTCAATAGAAAGCATGACTTGGCTACAAGACTTTTTGCACAGAGAAGTGCTCATCCACTTTTTATTGGCTGTTTTGAAGACCATTTCAGGAACATACATTTTTCCAGTCCTTTAAGGGAATAATTCATCCACCACACCCTTTTCTAGGTGGAGCTGTCTCCCCATATGTTTTTTCAGACATTGCATCAAAATTAAATGTCCATGGGTAAACTCCTACAACCTATACTTACATGTGGTTCATGATCAGGTGCTTAATAAATTCAGTCCAATAAAGAGAAAAAGAAAAGCTATGCTACTTGTATTTCTTTTCTGTATGTTAAAAGATAACTATCTATTTCAGACTAGTACTTGAGTATCCCAAAACGCAACAAGCAACTCTTTATGTGAATAACACTTGACTTGTCTTTGGAGAATACTTGACTTTGACTTGGAAGCACTCAGACATTAGGGATGCACTAAAAAGGAAGAGATTCATTTTGAACATATTATAGAAACCATGTGTGACAGAGTAGAAAAATGGGTGAGTACTTTATTTGAATAACATTGAGAAAGGCAGTAGGAGTATTTTATGCACAAACCGTACATAAACTAAAAAATAGTTTCAGTAAAGCCTACCTAAAAAGGCACACCCCACCAGCCCTATGCTCAGCTGGTGGCCAAAATATTTCAACCTATGGTAAATGCCTTGGTGAAAGAGATGCCATGAAATGTACCAATCCCTCATTTTCTTCTGAATTTATGCTGTAAATCTTCTAGTAGGTGGTGTCAGAGATAAAGATTGATGTCAAAGCCTAGAACTCTATTTTAAAACTTTAGAACATTTTGTGTCTGTCCCATAAACCAAACCTAGTAAAAAAAAATATCTGATTTATATCCTGTGTTATTAATGTTCAGTCCACCAAATCACTGCACTATGCAATTTACTGTCCTCAAAAAGACCTACAACAAAGCTATCACAGAGCTTCACCACCTTCATCTCTGATCTGCCCATTCAACCAAGCATAAGGTACCATCTGGTTAAGTTGTTATTAATTTCAATTCTAGAACTCTTGAATTCATGGTTGCTTTTCTGTCAAGTTACCACCCTTTGCTGCCTTGAGCTTCAACGTTGATTAGAGTTCAGCTACGTATTTCATCTCTGACTGTTTTTAACAGTGAGGCTGATATATTGAAAAAAACAAACATCTGCAGCCAGTTCAAGACTCTTCAGCAGAGCAGTAAAAATTGCTGTCCCAGGGCCAGGAATTAAATAAATTAACATAGAACAGATAGACATGCTACCTTGCTGGAAAATGCTGCCTCCCCCTGTCTCACTGTTGTAGCCCTGTATGTCATGATCTATAATAGCAGAAGGATATTAACTTTTTTGCAGGCTCCAGTAGAGTTAGAGGAGGGAGGAGGTTCATGATTACTTCTACAATTAGCCATGTTTACCAATGAATAAGCCACTCAGCTTTCTTCTATATGGCCTTTTCTTGAAGCCTTCTCCTTTTCCACGTCTCACCAATTTCAATACTGATAGTTACTGGGCTCAGGATATGTGTTGCAGTCTATTCAGCAACACCTTTGAACACTGTGGATTTTGTTAGCAGTATGCCTTGGCCCCACCAGAATGTTGCTCATTAATGAACAATCTATGCATGACATCCTTTTTGAGCCCTAAATGAGCAAAGAGCAAGCAAGCTCAAGGATCAGTTTTTCTCAGATACTTCTGAATACCTGAATCAGCCAGACACTGTAAGAACAGGGAGCTACATATTGAAAAGCAGAGATATTAGGTCTCATAGTAAATTAAATCCTATGAGTTCCTAGCAACATTCAGCTCCTCCTATATCACCTGTTTCAAAATCTGGTTATACTGTAGCCACATCTGTTTTGCTTTGAAACAAGGACAGCTATTGATAAATATGTGAAATCAGTCTTTGGGACAAAATCAAAGACTGGCGCCAGTAGGTATACATGCGTATTCAGCGGTAAGTTATGAGAATGATTCAAGAATGGAATTTTGAAAATTATTAGAGAATACAATTACTTTTCTTTCCTGCACGCTAGGTGATGCTTTCTGGTTACCAAAGTCACCACATACTTAGGACAGTCCACAACTGTCCTAACCATAACTGGTTGTTATATAAATGATGACATGAGCCTGTGAAGTGTAATAGCCCTAATCGGGCAATAGTAATGAATGTGGTGTGTAGGGAGAATTGATTAGCTAGTGGGATACCAGCAAATACAAAGTGCTTAATCACAGGCAGACTCAGTACCTTGATCTCCCAATCAATAACACTTGCAGGTTCAGAGCTCACAAGGAAGCCTTGGGTTTAAAGAGAACATAAAAGGTGCTCTCTCTTCTTTGTTATCTTCACAGTGTGCTGCACTTATATATCTCATTTCACCCTAGCAGCCCAAAGGCTTTTACAATTTTGTAAATGAAGAAAACACTTAACCCATTTCAGGGAGAAGATATACCAGCTCTTCAGCATCTGAGAGTAGTGTAGGCCTGGGAGTAAAAAGGGTACCGTATCTCATTGTAACATTATGATTTGACAAAGGGGGGTTTTAATAGGCATGACTTTTAAACCTAAATATGTACTTAATCCAGATAGAGCCTAATTATCCATAGCCTGTCAGAAATCCTACAAAGTTTTTTGAATTGGCATAGAACAAACAACTACCTTTAACTTCCATCATCACTCTTGGCAGGCAGAAGTACAGTAAAACCTGCAGCTGGCCTAGGCAGGAGTGAGCTAGAAAGAGGCACAGTTTGATTTTCCTTCGAGCTGGAGGGATAAAAAGGAAAAATAAAACCCATACTCAAGGCTTATGTTTCAGCCTGCAGCCACTGAGCTGTCCTGGCTGTGAACTGATAACTGAGTCTGATAATACATGTAGCCTGACTCTATCAGCTGTTCAGACTTATTGTGCTTGTCTGAAAATAGAAATAAAATCAAGTAGGGACAAAGATGGCCCCAAATGTATGCTCAGAATACCAAGATGCCTGTGAACTTTGGCCATTTAGTAAATAGAAAACTTGGATACAGACCACCAAAGGATAGGCTTGAAAACACAAATTCTAACAAACACTATGCTAGCTTAAGTCTCAGGGTCTTCATTTTGTATCTGTAAATGCTATTTGCTAACTTCAGGACTGGAAAAAATAAATTAAGACCCAAAGAAATATTGCATTGTATTATTCAAGCCAAAATGCTGCACTAGAAAATAGGTTTTTTATATTTCTGTGATTATTTTTTATAATACACCTTTGCTCTTTTCTTGTCATACATTGTTACAATTTTTGTCAGGCAACAAGCAGGTTACCCTTAGTAATTGAAAGATATTTGCCAGCTTTAAGCTAGCTGCTTTCTGGCACATCTGATCTTGCACTGCTGCTTGTGCTAGTGAAAGTTTATGAGACAAAGAGACTCAGCCATTTTGCATCTGGAGCTGCTCATGAACTAGGAAGTCATTGAAATAGTCTGTACCTTTTTAAGTCACTTCTGTATATCTTAACACTGCATCCCAGAGCTGATAGAAAAGCTATGGAAGACTTTAACAATAGCAAGTTAATAATTCCCAAAGGCCAAAAAGCAAGAGAGGTGGTACTTTTCCCTCCTAGCTACCTTAGCTTTCTTATCTGTGTTTCCTTTCTTGGGATAGGAAGCCTAGTGTGTTCCTCAGGTTTCCTGCAGCTGCTTCTTCCATTGTTGCCCAGCTGTATCGTTCTCCATGGACTGGTGCACTTATGAACATTGATCCTGCACTTTCCATCTCTCCTCTGTATAAATCCATATAATCATATTCTATTGCTACATATGGTGAAAAAGCTGCATTGCTGTCTGAGTGCAGTGTTACACATAGTATCTCCACAGACTCTGAAGCTTCAAGGGACCATCTGATGCCTGCAGAGTCATGGCATTGGAAAAGTTAAGTCCTAAACTGAAGCAAATGGAAAGAATTTATAAAAACAGTGTCCAGAAACAAAGAGCAGAGATTAGGGATAACAACAGGGGAGAAAAAGTGAAAGAGAAAAATATTAACTTACGATGGAAACTATTGGTGCAACAAATAGATAAAGGTCTGTCAGCTTTACCTTTTTAAACCCCCTATTTCAAGGACTGTGTAATTCAGATGTGGAAAGTCTCTGAAAAATGGCTTGCAATGTCTTAGGAAGGAAGCTTTTAAAAGAAATTTCATTCTTATGCATAAAAATATAACTTAACTAATTTTAAGAGCTATGTTAAACAATGTCGAAAAAGCTTAGTACGTACCTTCAGTCTATGTTGCAGTTTTTAAATATTATTGTAAAGTCTGCTGCATCATTTCTGCAGGTAAGTCCACCTATTCAGAGTCTTTGCAGGAGTTCAAAATGCAGAAGAGGCTATTTTTGACTAAATAGGTAAAGATTTGTCTAGATATCCAGCTGTATTTTTCTTGTTGGAGGCTGTACATTTCTTGAATAGTCAAGAGGGAGATAAAAATCACTGAACATTCTTTACCACTAGCAGGGTGTTTTGTAAGCAAGGACAACTCTCAGATCATCAAATGTGCAAGTGTTCTTTGACTATCACATCGTCAAAGTACTGAAAAATTTCGTTGAAGTAGGAGTGAGTATCTGTTCTCTGGCTGGATGAAAACAGTGTCTAGAATTCAGCTCTCCTTATGGGAAATCAAAACTCCAAGTCTGAAATTTGCTACCTGCAAATGCCTGCAAATAGACTATTTGCAAAGACTAAACACAAAGTGGACATTATAACAAAGCAAATAAAAGATACACCTATTTAAAAACCTTCATGCTATAGCAGGTCCATACTTCTGTCCTTACAGGTTCATAATTGTGTTTTGCTCAGTCTTTTTGATGGAAGCTCAGGTAGTTTTCCTTTTTTTCTTTTTTTACCAACTCACATCATATTTTTAGCAAGCAATGACTGTGAAAATATTTACATTTCTTTTAAGCTTAGCATGCTCATAAGAACATTTAAAGGTTCATAGGCACACTTGGGGGCAAATAGTGTAGAAAGGACTGCCTAGGCACAAGGAGTTAAGAGTTTTGTTCATCACCCGACAGAATGGAATCAAAAGTTTTAAAAGCTTGGAACCCATATACTGGGCCACAGATCTAAATCCCTTCTTTCATTTATTAAAAAACTCAGAATGAAAACAGACCAATGAAGTGAAAGTAGTCATTTTCCCTCAGGTTTTTGTTTCAATCTAACCTTCTACTGACATATGCACTAGTGACCCTTTAAACCTGAATAATAATGAAAAAAAATGCAGATTTGTATTCTTAACACTGTAGCGTAAGATGCTCTGATACAAATTACTAACATCTAAGTAATCAGGGAAAAGAGAAGTGCTTTCTGCATGGGTTGGAAGCACTGAACTTTCTAAGAGTAGTTTCAGTTTCAAATCCTGTTCAAACATGTCCGCATTCTAACCATCCAGCTGTGGTGAAAGAGGTGTTCGTTTCTTGATGGACATGTGCCAAGACACATGGAATTGGGAAAAACTGCTCTATGCTATACATGCTTTGGCACAGAGTGTTTCTGAACACGTCACAATGATTAAATAAAAGGAAGAGAAACTGCACTGAACTGGCAGATGTCACTGGTTCACTGCCTGCACTGGCCAGGATTTGCTCCTGGAGGCAAGCTGGCAGATCACAGGATCACTGCCGGTGGAGGTGCCTCCATATAGCACAACGCCATGCAAAGCCAGAGCACAGCAGCAAGCAGGTTGGGAATGAGGCAGTTTTAGTGATTTGGACCTGCGGGCTTCTGTTAGCTAGTATTATAGGATTAGAGAGTTGGGGCTGTTCAGCCTGGAGAAGAGAAGGCTGTGTGGAGACCTCATAGCAGCCTTCCAGTATCTGAAGGG
>JASSUY010024891.1:0-13706 GCA_032466535.1 Forpus xanthops
ACATCCTACTCTGCAATCGTCTGTGCCAACTTTCTCAAAACTTTCTGCATGTAAAAGTTCTCTAGTAACCTCCAAACCTGGTTCTAAAGCCTTCGGCTCACTGCTTTACAAATGTCAGATAGTTGTCTGGATTGCTCACATGTCCACATTCTTCTAGGTACATTCCCACAAGTCAAGCTCTATATATCCATCTAAACCATTGGGTTTTGCACCAGCTCTGCAGTACACAGTTTTTTCATAGTTTTTTCTTGCTTCAGCATCTCAGATTTTGCTAGGTTAATTGTTCTTCCACAACCATGCAAATTGAACCTTACCATACCTTCTATTATTGTACTTTCTTTATAAAATTAGCTTTTAAAGGCAAACTCTGATAGGCTGTTGTTTTCCCAGTTCAGTTCTGATTTCATTTCAGTCAGCTGTTTTGAAACATCATAGAATCATAGAATAGTTAGGGTTGGAAAGGACCTTAAGATCATCTAGTTTCAACCCCCCTGCCAAGGGGTAGGGACACCTCCCACTAAACCATGTCACCCAAGGCTATGTCCAACCTGGCCTTATTTCTAATTTTGAGGGCTGGGCTGACTTTGTAACTAAATACTCCAAAACTCCTTTCCTCCACATCAGCGCCTGCCACAAGGAAAGTGGTGTGGAAGGACTGCCCCATGGTGGCATGCTCCAGTGTTTTGGCAGTAGTTGCCTTCTCCCCTTCCCCAGCTGGTACACATCCACGATGAACTGCTGTCTCATGTCCCAGCTGGAAATACAAAGTGGCACTTCCAATATCTTGCTCTAGTACTTGCTTCAGCATAAAATTATCCCTGGCTAGATTACATCCCTGGCCAAAGCTACATCGCTTGCTTTTGTAGATGTATTAGAAGACCAACAAAGAACGCCATTATAAAATGGCCCTTATCAGAGCTCTGTCCTTCAGCTGCACACTCATGTATTTCCTTTTGTAAGTCTGTAATTTGCACTGAGAACACATTTCAGTGAAATAGAGAGAGGGTTTACTGCATGCCTAACAAGGCAGCCCTTTGGGGAGAGACTGATGCGTAGTCTTATTTTGTTCCAAATTTACTGCAAATAAATGCAATAAATCATCTCTGCACTTGTTTACTGTTTTACCTCCTCTCTTCACTCTTATCTGGTGTCTGGCAGTTTTGTCTTGTGACATGCACTTCAGGATCACTTTACGGGTTTTTCCCCATTTCCTAAGAGTTTCCTTAGAGAAGCATATAATTTTACTAGTCTTGCAAATATTCATTATTTTTTGCAAAGTCAAGCAAGTTTCTTGCCGTAACCTTGCTTTGAGCCAATTATAAATTTTACCATTAATAATTCAGTCTCTAATTACTCTATTTGGTAATTATTCCAGCTGTTAAATGCCCTTATTCATGTGATTTAGCTTGGCCATGCAGATCAGTAATAAAAAGACTTGTAGTCTCACACAGCAGCTCATTTCTTGTCTTTGCCTAGTGACATTTTTGCATGAAATACTGGGCTTGGGGCTTTGCTTGAGAGTCTGAAATTCCTTTTTAACTGGCGCTGAAATGCCTGAAAGTCTTGCTGTACACATACAACAGTGCTATGGAGTTGTTGCTCTCTGATTTTCTGCCCTAGCATTTGCTTTCAGAAACATCAGAAATTTCTTTCATCCTCTCTGCTAGACTCCTCTCCAATGATGATTTTTCAATCTAAGGGATTTGAGCACCATTTGCCAGCTCCACTTTTGCAGCTGATGTAGGTTTTCTCTGATCTACCTAAGAGTGCTTTGGAGACATTGCTCTTTGCAGCTCGTCCATATTCACAGGACTTAGGTCAGGGTTACAAAAGCTTTAAGCGTTTTTCCAGAGCAGGGGTGAACACCTATTCTTTCCAGTGCTGGCTGCTATGGCAGAGATAAGCAGGCAAGAAAGGTGTGTGAGAGGGAAGAAAAAATAGTTATGTAGGTGTGCTGGCAAAGTTTAATGGTGTAGTTCAGATAGGCAAGAAAGGATGTTTATTAAAGAAATAAAGAACAACCCACTTATGAATGTTATGAGTCCATTCTGATTTTATATTCTAATCTAGGGAGAAACAACCTTTTATAAATCATTTCTATTTGCCTCCCTTCTCCAAAGTATTTCCAAAATATGCCTTCCCTCAGTCCAGGGATAAGGTAACAAACTTCTTTATGAGCCCAGAGCCAGAAACCGTTTATACTGGGTGAATTTCTCTTGCTCCAGCCATGTCAAGCTTGATGCAAGGTGCTGGGGGGACAAGAACGCACTTAAGGTTTTGGGCAGTGCCTGCTAGAGCCCAGCAGCTGCCAGAGCACTGCTAATTGTGTCCAGGAGCTGATAACTAGGATGATACTGTAGGATGAAGACCTTATCAGAAAGTGGGACTTCAAAACAGGGCTTGAGAGCCTGAGCATCACAGTTGTTGGTATAGACATGCTGTACATGTCTGTATCCTCTTTTACTCCCCACCTCCACAGAGAGTCTTGTCTTCAAAATCCCCAAGCTTGCGTGCTGTGCTTTCTTTGCCTGTGCTGTGCATATGTTAGTAGATGACAACTGAGGCATCTGTGTATTTGCAGCCATGGATCGTTACCAGCTGTTGAGTCATTTGAGTCCCAAATTTAACTCACTGTACTTTGAAAATAGCGCATAGCTGAAGAAAATAAGAGTGTTTATTCTACACAATTTGGTCCTGCCATCTCAAAATAATCATTCTGCTGCTGAATAATTTAGGAAACAAAAATGGAGCAATTTAATACAGCAAGTGTAATGCAAAGCTCTGTGATTGACATCTCCTAGGCATTTACAAAGTACCTTCATAGCAGCTGCCAAGAAGAGGCAAAGAGAAAGACAGACAAAAAGAGAAAGCAGAAGACATGCTTTGGAATTCATCTGGAAATACAGTGGGTCTCACAGGGCACCTAGGATTTCTACAATCAAAGTCTCTACCCACACTTCAAAATATTCACTTGTGGTGACATAATCCATGACAGCCCTGAAGATGGAAGATATTTTCCACATTATATTTTTTTCTTTTCCACAACATGACTCTTTGAAAATCCGGTTTCTTGTACTTCTTTTCCCAAAAGAATAGCATTAGGGAGTTTAGAAAAAAATCTTTCTTCCATATAGACAGGGAAGTGCAAATGTGTGTGCAGAAGTGTATGCATTCAGATCTTAAGGAACAGCACGTAATCTTTACAAAAAACAGAGGTCTACAATAAACAGCTGTAATCTGAGCTATGAAGTTTGGCATAAATATAGTTTTCACAAAAGCATAATACCTTTTGCCAGTTTGAAAAGTATAATTCAAAAAATGTTGGATCACTGGAAAAAATGAGATGCTGATCATGTTTTAATCCTGCAGAAGATATTAAATTAGTGATGACTGGAGAGGAATTTAAGAATTCTGCAAAACTCTTTGCAGACCACTGCAAGAACTTATTTATATAGATTGACCTCCAGATGGAGACAAAGGCTGGTTTGTATCAAGAGATTCCCTAAATTGATTATGAAAGTCTGAAACAAGCCTCAGGGCGACAAGGTCAGTCCCAACTCTGCCGCGCCTCCCACACCACATGTACACTCTTGTTCCTACTTGTGATTTTGGTTAAATTTTGCATTATGCTCTAAAGTAATATAAGGCCTCAATTTGGAATGAACTTGAGTTAATGTATAGCATTAATAGGTTTTAAATGTTTAAACCTCTCTAAGGCTCTTGACTGTTTACAACCCTCAAAAACATTATGAGGGTGTTGCAGAAGGCAGGAAAGTAGCTGATGAAGGTCTTTATGGACCTGTGATGAGACCCAGAGCTCAGAGCAGCCATGCAGGCTTTGTGCCTTAGTGCCCATTGGCAGTAATATAACAAAGCCAAGTGCATGCATATGAAGGTAATAAGAGTTAGCCTACTTTTAAAAATGTCCTTTTCCATCACTTTCAGGAATTTTCAGTCCCTCTTTTCAAACAGCTTTCTCCTGCATAGCTTGTAGCATCCCTCACAGATGGAGTTGCAGATGACGTTCCTTGGTCCTGTTAGAGGCTATGTTTCCAGGACTTAAAGAGTGGCCCTTCTTCTGTATTTCAAACCTGGTTATTGATGGATATATGTCCAGATACAGATATAGGTCCACTGGACATATTTGCAAATATGGACTGGATTGGAAGTGCTTCTTCATCCTGACCATCTAACCATTTGTTATCAGCCTCTAGAAGTATCACTTTCTTTTTTGGAAATTACCTGATTTCCAATTTTCACTCCCAAAATAAACATTTGGGAAATGATCCATGCAAACAGACAGCCCCCTTGCCATCTTTTGGGGAGTTAATGAGATGCCAAGGTGGCCTGTTGAGCATTTGCAAGCTAGAAAGCAGTTGCTCAGCTGATGGCATTACAAGGCTCACAATACATTATGCTTATCATAGGCAGAGCTAGGATAGCATGTTACATTTTTACTTCTAGTACTTCTCTATGCTTACTGGTGCACTGAGGACACATTTTGCATTTATCTATTAATGCTGGCACCCATTTTGAAATGGGAATAGGAGACTGTCTGGGAATATGAAAGATCATCTGCTTTCACTGTACAGGTACTTGTGTGTCACTGCGCACTGGCCACTGGAATGTTCTTTTATAGTTTTGTGTTATAATGCTCCTCAAGAGGAATAATAACACTCATCTTTGCATCTCCTACAGCATAAATTCAAAAGCAGAGTTATGTCCTTCTCACAGAATACTATTTTCAGTTTTTTCCAATACCTTGGGAATTTATCTGAGTCTCTAGGTCAATACTGGCAGACCTAGCTCTCAGAAGTCAGGACCTAAGAGTTAACACCTCCATAACAGAATGGGAGTGGGATATAAAGAGGTTTTTCAAATCAGTAGCACAGCTGCACTGCAGGGTGGAGTCATTTGGAGGTGGGCTTTTTCCTGGAAGGACAGGCACAATGAGAGAACTCATCATCAACTACATAGCATTTGATCTCCATGGAAACATGATCAGCTGACTTCAAAGTCAACCTTCAGATGTGTCAATTTTTTTTTCCCCCTCTGGCTTGTTTCTGATGCTGTTAGATATGCGCTTGCACACTGGGAGAGAAATACCTACACAAGCAATCCTAGTACATTGTACATGATCACAGAAGAGCACTGGCATTTAGGAGATGGAAAAGCAAGACTTGTAATGAGGTGCAGAGATCTTAGAGTCTGGAGCAAAACCAGGACAAGTAGTGTGCATGCACCGCTAAACTTGTTTTTCAGTCTTAAATCGGTCTCTCTGAACTTGGTGTACAATAAATTAAGAAGTCAGCTCACTCTGGCTTTTCAGCAAAAAGAATTGTTCATATTCGTGTATGTTCATTTGAAGTCAGGTATACTGACTTGCAATATCTCCCTCATCAGCATGTCAGGTACTGACAGATGACTAGAAGTACCTTCTAGAGTAACAAGAACAGAAAGCGTAGCGTAGTCTAAAAGGGATATTAAATCTAGTTTGCTTCTCACAGACTTCAGTAGATCTTTAGAGTGGCTGACAGAAAGTGAATTAAAGTAGAAGCAAAGCTGGGGAGACAGATCCAATAGAAATACTAAAGACTCTCCCACCCACAGCCCTGGAAACCAATTTGTGTGCATTTAAAAATTCTGTGGTTGTTCCTTATCCCTTAATAATTTCACCAGGTCTTTGATCTGCTGCTGCCTTCTGAATTCCAATGGCAAGACACATCAAGGCCAAAGGAAGACAATAAAAACAAAAGTGGCATTTATTATTATTTTTTTATTAAAAAAACAACAAACAAACAAACAAACAAAAAAACAACCAAAACCAGTTTGCTGAGTTGCTTGCATGCCTGGCATCAAAGAGGAGAGAGCACTTCACATGTAGCAGAAGGAAGAATAATACTGGCATCATTTGCTCGATACAAAGAATTCTTTACAGAGAGAAAGGGGTGCACATTTCTCTGTGTGGCAGATCTTGTTAACTGCAGAGGCCGTAGCAAGGTTTACATTCACCTTCTTGGTTCCTCAGGTTGTCAACTTAGAAAAACAACATTCCCCTTGGACAAATCATTGCTACACTTGCTTATTCTAATCTGCCTGCATAGCGTCCATCTGGCTACTGGAAATTCAACAGAAAAGCAGTGGGACCTGGCAGAAACCAGATGAGTGGGGCCTTCCTCATTTCTGTCCAACCTGCCTCTTCCAGGGGATGGGAAGGCAAGTCACACCAACGCCCTTGTGGGGGCTACAGGGGCTGCAGAGGTATTTTGCAGCAGGAAAGATTTCAGCAAGTTATCACTTACGGCAGTACAGAGCCAGGGTAGTTTGTTGCTTGCAATCATTCAAGTGAATGATGTTAACTTCATAGGTGTGGTCTGCACTAAGTGGTCGTTGCTGACAAGATAATTGCATCTTATTTTGATTTCTGTCTATTATAGATCAGGAACTGTATCACTTAGCACATATAGAAAGGATTTTTCTGTTTCTGGCAGATCAGCTCAGGGAAACAGTAATAGAGCCCAGAGCCTTTTACAGCAAAGATCCTCAGTTCACATTCAGTACAAACAACTCAAAGTTCAGCAGCCAAAGAGCCCTTTGGTCACTTGAAAAAATTAATGCATATGCTTCTCTTCAGCACCGGAAGGGGAAAATAGGCAAACAAGGTAGCCACCACCATCATCAAGAGCTCCCAATGGCTCTTTAAGTAGTGCCTTCAGCAAACAAAAGTATTAAAAAGGTATGTGAGTGCATACCTTTAAAAACTATAAAAGTATTCTGTTTAAGAGTATATTTGGTGGCACACACTAGGCAATGTGGAAGATGGCTGCACTGAATTTGTGCTGTGCCTGTTCTCCAGTTTCACTTGCCTTGAAGACCATCTTTCTGAAGACTTTTCAGCAGTTTAAGATTTCCTACCAAAGAAATATTCCACAAACCCTCTGAAGCTCCTTCTCTTTCTGCGAGAGATTCAGTTTTTACCCTTACATGGAGACAAGCAGAATGACTGGGTTGCTAGAAGACCAAATGCAACATGGTGCATGATTTCCCCATGCTTAGGGAGATACTCTGTGGCAAGGCAAGCCCAGCCTGACTCAACAAGTTTCCTTTCAGCTCTGGAAAACGCTTAGACTAAGAAGCACCTGCTTGAGGTACAGTTTGATACTAAACTTATGTATCTTGTCATCTGATAAATCTGAGAGGTGATGGAGTTACTCAGGTTTGCTCAGACATCCAGTGCCCCTTGCCATTTAATCTTCAGCCTCTGCCAGGGCCATCCTGGGAGGTTTGTACTACAAGGAATGAAAGAAACTTGCCAGCAGCCTCTGCATGTTGCAAAGCATGGCGCTTGCCAGCACAGGGATAGGACAATTTCACTAACCTTTGATTAGGATGTTTCTTCATTTTGACATTAAGAGATCCTCTTTTTTCCTTTCTGCTCCCAGTAAAATACTGAATCACATTTCACTACTACAATTGGCACAGATTTTTCTACCTCCTCTGTTGTGGCTGCAAGTTCATGAGCTATTATGTTTGCTTAATGGCTTTAGTCAAGTACTCAAGTCACTTTATTATTGCCAAGTTATTTTGGATGGGTCATAGGAATCAGCATTGCTAAAGTAATCAGAGGGTTATTCAACTCAGGTTTTGATGAACTCCCTTATTCCTTCCCAGATCATTTCATCAAAACAAAGTGCCTTTAGTGTTGCTTTTTCCTTACATACTAACTCGTAGCCTCAGGCTGTGCTTGCTCATAGCTGTTATTCACTGCCTGCCATGCACAGCATGGATATCCACTCCCACTACAGTCCCATGCACCATGGTATATGGTAGCAGAAATGTCACCATGTGCAAATCTGCAGCATGCTATAATGTGCAATATAGACTGAATGTCAGTTGTACCAGCTTAGCAAACTGGATACCAGCCCTGAACTGCTATAATATTGTTCCATATACTATGCTGATTTACATGAGCCTAAGGATGGGACTCATTAAGTTTTCACACCCCTGACAGGATACATAGTCCTCTGGTGCCATAACTTATGATAGCTTGTGCAGCAGCAGTTCAATAGACAGGCAATGCTGCTGAAGTAGCATGCAGCAGGCATACAGTTCTGGTGCAGTGCAGATGCCACTGGTACGTTTTGAAGTAGGAGGCCAAAGGCCAAATGCAAACCCCATTCCGACAGATCTATAATGCGATATCACTGCACCACTACAGAGCCTGCAGTTTACTGTGGCTCATGGTGTGAAATAAAAATGCATGAAGTTCCAATCCAAGTGCATATATGGTCTCACAAGGGCACTGCTCTGAATCTCCATCACCCAGTTGGACTTATCCTTCCATCTCAGCCTTTTTAATAAGGACAGTTTTTCAGTAAACCCCTGACTATTCTGCAACTTATTGGTGATGCTGCAAGCTGCTTCTGCTGGGACAGTGCATAATTAAGCAATAATTTATATTCTGTGCATGTATTCACAGAGCAATAAAATGTTCTCAAGAGCTGCATGCTGCTGAGGCGTTTAATCCGTGCACAGAAGGAGTTTACTGCAAAGCTGCTCCCTCCAAAAGGCTTTTGTCATCACTGTGTTGGGAGGGAATTTGGTTTATTCTTTAATAATTTCATTTGATTCTGATATAATTCAAATAGCAAATGGTACACACTCCACTTTAGGATCAGACCTCATTTTATTTGTTTGTTTGATGTACCTTGAAAATAATAAAAGCTAGTAGGGCAGAGGGAAAGTAAAGTTAATGTTGTTTCACTTCTGAGATTCTTTTCTCCCCAAACCCTATAATAAAGAAGTGATGATAGTTAAATAAAGAGCACTCCTTCCAAACACATTAGTGGCCGCAAATTGACATCAATCACAGCTACTAGGAATACTTTAAAAGGCAGAGATTTGCATTTACTGCCTGGTTTCAGAGAACATCTTAAAATCCATACCTTTGTGCTTCTCTTTTTATCTATTGGTGTTTAAAAGTAATACTTGACATTTCCATCTCTGGAAAAAGAAAAAAAAAAAACAACCCAGAAGGGGTAAAGAATCAGGATTTGGGGTTTGTTTACTTTGTACATCTGACAGCACTGTTAGTTTGTGAGTCATTTCTGCCTGTTGTGGGGAGAAGGGAGAGAAAAAGCATATTCCATCAGGCAAGGAAGAAATGTTTCCCAAATAATGAGAAAAACTATTTGCAGAGGGGAGGGTCTCAGAGGCAGGATTGGTGCCTGGATTATTTTACTTACTGGCTTTTCGGACTTCCCTTGATTTCAAATTGGTGATGCCTCCCTCAGTCTAGTCTGACACCTTATCTCTGATCCTAGGGAGAAGGATGTTTAGATGAATCTCCTGTCAGCAGGGTCTGTTTGCACACTAGCACCAAGTCTCACCTTCATTTGCAGTATATCTAAGAAAGGCAGCAGTTCTTGTCTGACCAGACACCACAGACCCTGGGAAATCCCTCAAGCTCTTATTGCTATGGAAGCAGACCCAGGTCTGTGGGCAAAGGATGTGGCTTCTGACATGGTTCAGGGGGTCACTAGCATGAGGCAAAATTCAAATGTATTTGGTATGGATGGTTTAAGCCTGTGTTGAAATCAGTTAGTTCACTCACAAGCAGTTCTGCTCTTCCCCAAAGGTGAGGTTTGAAAACTGCAAACGGAGGCATTGCAGCCCCTCACACAGCTAGATCAGAAAGAAAAGGGATGTTTACAAAAAAACTCAAGAACAATTCCCAGCAGCAGAGCCCCACAGCTCTGCTTGATATAATCATGCTTAAACCACCTACAGCAAAACTCTCTGACTCATAATCCACACCGAATTAGGCTTTGACCATCAATGATATTACCTTTCCCAGCCATTTCTCTCCTCACCATGTCTGCCTCTGTAGAAAGGATGTAAGGATCCCAGTCTTATACACGTCCATAACAAATAAGTTCAGCTCTGTTCTAAACAAACTTCCAGTCTAATTGGAAGAGACATTCAGTGTGATGTTTAATGTTCTTCTTCAGTAATATATAAGAAGGAAAAGCACAAGATAGCCACAAGGTATTAAATGGCTCAGGTGCTCAAACTGCTGCTGATCATCAGTCTGTTAGCAGGACAGGCACTGTCAAAACCAGCCCAAAAGGGGCCCAGCTGTCTAATAAGGAGTCAGGATGGAGGTTTGAATACATGTCAAATAGCAGTTTCTGTGGCACAGACATGGTTTTATATGAAATTTCATCTCTCACCTGACTGAAGCATTTTGCAGTGACATGTGAATTTCCTTTGTCAGAACCACCACTGTTGCCTTCTCTCATTCATTACTGTTTCACTTAAGATAATAACGTGTAAATCCCAGCACAATGAATTTAGCACATTCTGCTCTCTAGAGCTGCTGAAGGAGATGGTCTTTATCTCCCCCATCCAGCTTGCATGCAAGTACAACGGCAGTGAGCTCTTATTATGCCCTGTCATTCACATTCCGTATGCTAGTGTTATGGCTGGACTACCAGCCTTCAGGTTTGATCAGAATTATGGGGAATGCTTTTCACAAGGAAATTGAAGTTTACATTGCTGTGGCTGTCCAGGGATCTGGGGCTTTAATACAATATATGGGGGAACCTCACTGACAACAAGAACTTGCCAGGAAAGTGAGTAAGGGTTCAGTTTACCTTCTGGGGAGAAAAAGAATCTCAGGGTTCGGGATGATCATGACTTGCTGCAATCCTGCTGTCTCTGAAGCACTGTTTCCATAGTGCATGCAGTGTCATGGGCAGGGGCGACAGCCTCCCTCCTCCTGCTATCCCAACTCCATGTCTTATCCACATTAGTACAAGCTATGTTTTCTAGTTAATCTCTGCATCACTTCCACTCATGACTTTTTCACTATGATGGCCAAAACCCATGCAATTTACATGTATGAACCTTTGTGTTAGGATTGCCAGTTTATGAGGAAAAGTTACCAAACAATTGCGAGATAGTAACTGTGCTCAGTTTTCATCAGTAATCCTCCTGGTGAGAGGCCAGATTAACTACAAGTGGGGAATTCCTTTCTTGGCTGAATACAAGCATCACATAGGACTCATATAATGACCATCAAGATTCCTCTAGGTGATATAAAATGACATTTTTGTGTCAGTAATGAATAGCACTGTGTCATGCAAAACACCCTGAAGAAGCGCAGGGGTGTGACTGTCTGAGGACTCTACTATGCATCCTCTCACATTGCGCATGGCAGTCAGTATTTGTCATTGTAGGATTAGCCCATTCTCCAGTGAAGGGGCAGGAATGGGACAGGCTTTATTTGAAGAAGTCTCATGCTCATAATTTGATTTATTCTCTATTACTGTTACTCATTCTTCTTTATTGTTCATTTGTTATGGGCAAAATACCCCCAGCAAGATGGAGGGCCAATATATTGGGCACTGTTAAAATACAAAGACAAGCAACACTTTTTGCATTGCAGAGCTTGTGATCAAAACAACCAAGACAAAGCGTGAAAGCATGGGGAGTATTTGAAATACAAAGTTATTTCCTTCCCTTTTGTACTTAGGAAATACAGCTCCAGTCTGGCCACACAGATTTTCCCACCCACCTCTCTTAACAATCTTATATTTTGAGAGAGCTGAAATTATCATGTTCTTGCTTGCAAAGAAAGGCCTTTCATGTCATGTTCTAACCATAGCCAGTTGAAATGAGCCATGGACCTTGGTTCAGAGTACAGTGGCTCTGATGGATCCTATTCTTCTCAATCCAACAGTATGCTATTCTTGTTGGCATGACTAGCACATGTCTTCATGTTACTGGATAACCCAAGTGACATAGTAAAACACGGAACAGGGTGTGTGGTTTCTAACCAAATTACCTTATTTTTGAATAAGGGATTCTGCAAGGAAGACTCCCCCATTTGTCCTGGAAATCTCTGAAGACAGCTCCAGAGCTTGGGATCTCACAATGCTTTTGCTAAAGTCCAGAGAACTGAGTGTACACTAATTGGGTGCTGGTGAGAGGCAAGAAGGCTTGTTTTATTTCAACAGGCATAGTACCTGCTACAGCTTGGGCCTTCTGTGCCCATGGCTGTCAGGCAATTCAAAGAGGGCCACAAAGGGAGGAATAAGAGAGTAAAAATAAACTGCTGAATTTATGATGACTTCAGTTGGTATCTCTTGAGACAGACGCATAGCATCTGTAGCTATCCATTATTTGGTGTGTGGGTGGCAACTGTGACATTTCAAGAACTTGAGAGTTTAGCTTTGATGAAGCTGGAGGCCAAAGATCAAAATTGGACTCATCTGGGTGGGCTAAGGTTCAGTCTCATCTGATACATGTGTCACCTGAGAGACTTATGAAGCCTGTCCTCACAGTGCTCTCAGGAAGAAATAAAATATTGCTGCAGAGATGGAAAACAAGAACAGGATATTTTGAAGATTTCCCCAGCACTGCAGAGGGCATCTAGATTGGGACTGGAGTCATACAGAGAGTAAAATATGGATTTTGAAAGAGAGTTTGAGGTTTTGACAGTGCTATTTAAAAGTGGGGTGTGTAATGAAAGGTTTTAAATTTTTATATAAGAAAAGTCTGGAAAAAATCTCCTAAGTCATTTCAAATATACGTTTCAACAGAGCCAAATATGTGAAGTATTTTGTAGTATTTTCTTCTATAAAATCCATCATGGAAAAAAATGAAATTAAACAAAAAATTCAAGCTCTTTATCCTCCCCAGGAAGTATTGAAACATGATGATTCACTCAGTATTTGTCTAAAGCAAAATTCCAGAAAAATCCATGGTCTCACGAAGCATTCAGATTCCCAAGGGAGTGCTCATAATGAAAACGTTGTTCCTGCTGAAGTTTTTCCATACAGCTCTGTTCAGCATCCGATCAGTATTCAAGGCTCCTTTGGCACTCAGTTCTTTCCCCATGGAGCCACTAGACTAAGCCATTTTCTATACAAACATCTTCCCCAAGGTATTTCCTTACTGCTTGCACCAGCTTTTGTCAGGAGACTTGGAAAGTGGCGTGTCTATCACTCTTCTAACTTCTTTTTCTTTTTTTCCTCCCTCCTTCTCCCCTTCCCACTCTCCTCCAGGAACCTTCTGCATCATTTCACTGTGCACGTGTGTGGCTGGAATCAACTTTGAGCTCTCCCGCTATCCCCGCTACCTGTATGGACTTCCCGACGACATCAGCCATGGCTATGGCTGGTCCATGTTCTGTGCTTGGGGGGGCCTGGGCCTCACTCTTATCTCCGGCTTCTTCTGCACTCTGGCCCCTTCTGTCCAACCTGTCCCCAGGACCAACTGCCCCAAAACTAGACCTGAGAATGGGACAGTGTGCTAGAACAAATAGCAAACAAATACACACATACATATATATATATATATGTCTATGTATACCTATACATGCATATATATGTATATATAATTATATATATATAAAATCTCAATTAATGCCAGTGCCAAGGTAGAGCTGAGTCCAACACAGCACTCACATCTCCACCAGACTCTGTGTTGCTTCGTTCTTTCTCACAGCGATGGGAAAGCTTTTCTCTTTCATGGCTCTTCCATACAACTCTTTTCAGCAGCATACCTTAGATATTGAGTGAACATACAGTTACATCTATCTACTGCCATTTGGGAAAGGGAACAGGGGGTCCATGTGGGGAATCTGGAACCAGAATCTATACAGGACAGGGGGGGGGGGGGGGGGGGCCGCAAAAAAAGGC
>JASSUY010024891.1:13716-39971 GCA_032466535.1 Forpus xanthops
CCCCCCCCCCCCCCCCCCCCCCCCCCCCCCCCCCCCCCCCCCCCCCCCCCCCCCCCCCCCCCCCCCCAGCAAAAAAAGGCTGTCCATTGCATCCAGAAAGAAAAATGCAAACAGCAAGCAAATCAAGCATTTGCGCCAACTTTACAACGCACCTCCTCAAGGCCATTGTTAGAAACTCACACTCTTTCCTTTTCTTTCTTAAAACAAAATGAGAAAAGCCTGCCCTGTCATTGGTTTGGGGTTTATGGGTTGGGGATTTTTTGTTTTGCTTAAGACACAGAAAGCAAAACGGACAGAATGTGTGGGGAAAAGCAGAAAAGCATTTTCTCTTTGCCTGCCAAATTTCAGAGAAGCAAACAAGTGAAAATTATAATAACAAAACCAGAAAACAACAACAAAAACAAACTTCATGAGGATATCTCAGCGGACGTTCCAACAATGCGGTTTTAACCTTCCAGCTGCCTTACATCCAGGCTTACAACTGAGGCTGAACTGCTAATGTAAACGCAGCAGAAGGCCTTTTGGAAATGCTGTGATACATGTGTGTACAACCTTTTCTTCCCTCTCCTTTTATTTATTTATTTTTTAAGAAAAAGAAAAATTTAAAACATTGCAATGTGATTGTCCACTAAACCCATCCATGCTGTGTTTGTGGCCCAAGACTGAGGCACCGCAACTGTGGAAGCACGAGGAAAGCTGTCAGGTCTGAGACAGCATGTCTCCTCTGGTGGATTTCAGGATGCTTTTTTGTTTTCACGGAGCATCTGAGAGTTCAGGATGGTGGATACAAGGAAAGGCTGATCAAGGAGAAGGGAGGTGGGGGGAGCCATGGCTGCTGTTCTTCCCAGATATTTGCTGGAGTGGGATTTCATCAAGTTTCTGGTTCGGATGTTTAAGACAACTGGGCAAAAGCCATTGCTGAGGAGGAAAGGGAGCCAACTTTTGTAAGGGAGAAGTAAGAGATGCCTCTTGTTGTGTTCATGTATGCCAAATCAGACGTTCCCACATCTTGTCTTTGGAAGTTTCCCCAGTTCACTGGACATCTCCACTCTCCATCTGAGAGAACTGTGTACAGATGGAAGCAAAAAGGTCAGATGCAGAGAACAGAGATCCATTTCCCATGAGCTCAAGCATTGTATGATATAATTGTGAATCTGTAAATGGGACTCTTTCTCTTTTTTGGTCTTTCTCTTTTTCCTGTTACTTCCACTTCCAAAAAGTGTCCCTTTTCTCCTTCCCTCTGCTCTTCCCATCCTATGATCTATTCAGGTCATAGGTCCCAGAAGAGCTAAATGTACAGCTAAGTCTGGAGAGGTGGGTGAATGCTATTAGAGCAAGCAAAGCATTTTAGCTTTGAGGGCAGTGGGTCCTTGCAGGGGAGCAGTGGCTGAGGGGAAGGTAGGGAGGAAGGACCAAGGGAGTAACTAAACGGAGTCTTAAAAGATAATGACCAAATGACCATATGTGGGAGTAAGGGTGCCACTGTCAAATGCACAGGCAAAGGGAGAGAGGGTGAAGTAAAAAGGCCTTCCCAAAGCCAACCCAACCCAACATGATCTTAATTCAGGGATAGTACCATCAATCCTTTCTTAAAATAGCTGCATGCCATCAGCCCTCATTAGCCTATAAAAGTCACCCTCTGCACCTAAAAAATCTTACCAGGAGAAGGAGGAAACCTATTCAGACTGTGCCTACTGCACAGAAATTAAGGCATTCATTTCCAGGTCATGGCATTTACACAGTTAGTTAGCAAGAAACAGTATTTTTCTTGGTTAAAAAAATCCAACCAATGGATAATTCCTATGCAAGACCATTGCATAGCCAGCTATTCCCCTGCCAAACCTGCTTCCCTCCCTATTACACCTTGTGTCTTGATGTTGCTTTATTAACAGTGCCCAAATGAATGAGGTTTCTGGAGGGTGTGTTGGAGTAGGGTAGATTTGGGTTTCTTTCATCCTCGCTCAGCCACCTAGCTTTTTGCTTTCCCTATTCTACAAACTCCCCAGACATGCCAGTGCCATCTGCCAAGTCAGTGTTGCCACTAAAGTGCCACTCCTGGCAACTGAAGTTTCATTTCATTCTCCATTCGATATGACCAGAGAGTATTTATTTATTCATGTTGAAAATGTGAGCTTTTTAAAGAAAATTCCTTTTTAAGTAGATTATGGGGGGGTTTGTCATTTTAGTTAGTTGTTTGTTTTTTTTTTTTTTTTTTTTCCTGGCAATGTTTTCAAATAGAGTGGTTTTGAAAACTTTTGAAACCATTTGTCTGTGCAAGTGCCTACTAGGTAAGGAGGCTGATGAATTACCATTGAACAGGAGAAGGAAATTACCACTGAACAGTTCTTGGAAAGCAAAATGAAAACTGAAAGCAGAAAACCCATAAGTGAAAACCAAATGTGAACTATAAAAACATTCAGAATTTAAGTATGAAAAGTTTTGTGAAAAAAACACTAACTTCTCATTACAATATTAATGCTTTAGGAAAATGATACCTTTCATTAAACCAGCTTTGAATGCAAACTTTCTTCCTCCTCTGCAGTGCCGAGTGTGATAGGGAAAGTGTTTCATGTGAATAGATACCTGGAGTGACCCAGGTAAACTAAAGGGCACAGAGGTATCTAGCTGGAGTCCACCTTCAGGCCCTGTGGCATGGAAAGCAGTGTGACAACTCCTGTAATGAGGTACCCTTGTGTGGTCTGTCACTGTTCACAGGGTGTCTTCTTATATAGATATAGTTTTGAAGGTGGTATTGCAGTAAGATGCAGAGAAATTGACATGATTTTGTTATTTAAGGATTCTCAAAGCTTTCCTTGCCTTCTGCAGCTGGCACTAATAGTCTGCCTTGATGATTTTCTTGCCTTCTCTGGTGTTGGTTTACAAGCTGTATATGAGCCTGTATGTTTGTGTGTGGCAATGGTGGAAGAGGGTTATGATTATTTTTATTTACAACAGAAAAGTGTTAACCCTAGATCTTTGGGCCAATTATGTGATTTTCCATTTGCTATAGCATAGTCTTTGTAAGGCCTATGTGGCTATGGAGTATCTTAAAAACTATGTGAGTGTTTGAAGCAGCAGGTGATCATGTTACCTTTGTCTCAAACTGGATTCCTAAAGGGACCATTTATCCAAACACCAGTTCTCTTGTCTTTGCCTCAGGTAAGGGCAAAACCCACTTGGGATACTGTGAATTTCCCTCCATGCTACTCACAGAACTGGGAAGAGCTGTGTGCTTCAGCACCCTTACATGGGCCTCACTGCTTTCTGTTGGCTCAGGTTCATCTTTAGAGAGCTGTTGACTCAAAATAACATCCAGATCCAAGTTTGTGATGGTTAGTTTCTCCCTATCCTGAGCTGAAGCACACCCGCATCTAGTCTGAGTTGCTGCATTCTGAGGAGGCTTTGAAAAGTCTTTCTGAACAGAGATTCAAGCTTTTTGACTACTGTGTGGTTTTCTATTTGAGGAGTGGGTAATTAGACATGTTAGCTGTGATCCCAGTGTTAAGTGGCTTGACCCCATTCCTCAGATCTGCTCTGGCAAAGCGCCTAAGCATGTTCTTTACTTGGAGCATGTGACTAATCACCTCGACTTCGGGAGACTGTTCATATGCTTAAAGTTAAGAATGTGCTTTCCTGGATATGGTCAGCTTCCTGCAGAGTCCAGCCCCCACTCTTCTTATCATTCTTGTCCTTGCCTGATATACCAGTGCATGTTTGGTCCCCCTTTCTGTAGGGTCTGTAGGCAAAAGTCTATTTCCCTCCTGTGGCTTTTCATGTTGCACTGCTGGGACAACATATCTCTATGCTCCAGAGACCACAGAGGAACTTGACTGCAAAGAACACAGATGTCATAAAATACCAGTCCCAAGGACACAGGATGAATTGGCTCAATCTATTGTGATCTGTAGGCTGAGATTTTCTTTATGGTGATTCAGTTATTGTTCAGTGAAGTTGTCCTGTGACTGCAGTGAGTTAGCTATGGTGGGTTAGCTGTCCATCTCTGCTGGGAACACTGTATACGTGATAGGGCTACATGGCAGGAGTACATGTGCTCTGAATCTCATGTACTGTATAGGACACCCTCTACTTCAAGCTAAAGCTGTTTGTGTGCTAAAATTTCTGACTCATATTGGCTGCCTGTATATATCATCTCTGTCTTCTCCCTTTCTGCAAACACACAACTGATCTTCCCTGGTCTAAATAGTCTGTCTCTAGTTGGACTTTTTTTTCCTTTCATTCTGTCCCAGGGGCAGTCAGAAGTGTATCACAAACCACCAGTGACCAGAGGAATTTCTCTGAAATGTTTCTTCTGAAAAATCACAATTACTGTTTTAAATGTTATTTCAGCTGCAGTATCAAATGAAAGAAAAAACAAAACAACCAACCAGAAACAAACCTCACTAACCAAACACAAAAAAACCCTTCAGAGTCCTCTAAACAGAGGATGCTCATTCTCTAAGGAGAAAATCACGAGAGTTCAGGTATTCCGCTTTCCTGCCCATGCAAGTCATTTGAGACCACTTTTAACTACGGTATGTTAGCTGTGCAGTTCATTGGATGGTGAACAAAACAGCGTTGGTGAGGGAGAGAATTGATATGCAGGGGTTATCTCAGATTCCCAAGGGTTTCTGGAAGACTGTGTCTCCATGACTGTCCATTTACCCACTATGCAGCATCACCAATCAGGCTCATCCCTGGAGCTCACTGATAAACAGAGCTCAGAAGAAAATCACTGTAATCTGTCCTTAATTCTTGAGTGCCAAGCTAACTTCCAGCAGTGCAATGGAGAGGAAATAATATGTTACCAAGTATAGCTTAAATAAAGACATACATTATTCGGGCTCTTTCTTCTGTGTGCGTCTACATAGGCCTAGAAGGGCTGTAGGAGTGCTCAAGCACATTCACACAAACCAACACTGCAATTCATTGCCCCCAGGTTTTGAGCTCTTTCATGGACCATACTGCTGTGCTCACCCAGCCAGCAAGGGAAGACTCAAGGTGAAAAACTGAGACAGCTCTGAATGATTGCCAGAAGCCACTGAGAGACAAAGAGTAAAGAGCATGCGTGAAGCACAAACAGCATGTAAAGATTGCTGATGGATGAATTTCCAAGGCCAGGAACTCAGTTTCAAAAAACCCTTTTCAAAAAACCTTCAATAAAAAGTTTGATCACAAACTCCAGCCCAGACCTCTACAGTCTTGATTCTGACAGTCTAAGCTGAAAACTCATAAACACAGGGCCTAGCTCAAAACTCATTGCCATACTGTTTCCAGTTATAGTCAGGAATATAATGCATCTGTTCCAGTCTGTTGAAGTCCATTAGAAAGCTTCCCCCTGGCTCCAGTGAATTTTGGATCAGGTGCCTTAGAAAACATTTTAGTGCTGTCTTGGTTAACACTGAAAATTAATTGCGTGCTTACACACAAAATCTAATCTTTGGCTTTAAATAGTCATCAGATACTACCTTTCCTTCTGGAGCCTGGTACAATACTGTCATTTTAATTACAGTATGCCTTACACGTGCTTAGGGTTTAACTTGGAGAAAGCCTAGACGTTTGCCTCAATATAGGCCACAAGAGGGACATGAAATGGTGGTCACCTCTAGTAAAGCACTTCAGAATCACAGCTCTGTCGTCCTTCCTTGCTCAGGGAAGATTTGCAATGAAAATAGCAGAGGCTTAGATAGATTATCTCCAGGGAAGGTGAGGGAAGGAAAAAAAGGAAACCTAACAGCAGTTGCTATAGGTCAGAATTGATGAGCATTGGTAGAATTACGTGAGGACGATCCAATGTCGCCCACAGCATCAGCAGCAGGAATTGTCAGACCATCCTAGGACTGCACTTTTATATTTTCCTTCACTAATCAGCCCTCCTGCAGAGTGGCAGAAAGCAACTTCAAATGTTTTCTTGCATAGGGTGTTATATACATGGTCATCCTTGCTCCCCTCCTCCCCTAGACACACACACATGCACATCCCACATGATGTGGGTGCTAGTAACCTGTAAATATGTGTACTATACAGAGAGGAAATACATGACAAAATGCAGCATAATAGTTTGTTTACTATTCTTTAATAATTAACTCAGGAGTTAGAGTGCAATTCGTATGCCATCTGTGTCTGTGCTCGGTTGTGCATGCAGAAAACATGGAAGCTATCTACTGAAGAGACATGGGGAAGCACAGTACAACTGGGACCATTTAAGTATTCACCATCAAGATGTATGTGGATATGTAAGAAAGAGCTGCCAGTATTGTTCTGATCCCAGAGATGCAGGGGAAAGGAAATCAGATGAGATGACACAAATACATGTTTCTTTCTGCTCATTTTGCCTTTGGGCGGATACATCCCCCAGAAAGGAAGGTAGTGAACAGCTCAGGGCTGAAACACTGCAACAAGACTCCAGAGCTGACTATCAGTGCTCTTCAGTGTAGGGTTTCTACAGAGCTACTTGTGATCCAGTCAATCCTTGAGCTAGCCATCCTACCTCCAAAAATGCAGTTGTGTCCACAAGTCCTACCTGCCTTCAGTTGTGCCCCAAAATCTTTCCTACCTTGTAGTGCCACTGGTACTAACCATGCATGTGAAATACATACAGGTGTCACTTTCTGATTAAGCCTGAGGGAAAATGAAGTCCCATCAGGCCAGCCTTGGTATTTACAAGATTGATTCCTGCAACCTGCTGTTCCAAGGTGCTTCTCTAACACAGATGGCCTCAGCCACAGGAGAACAAATCACATCATATCACTTCCAAATCAGAAACATTTATGATCCCCTGGTGTACAAATCCTACTGTGCTGAGAGGCAGCACCCGGGCAGGACACCACCTGAGTCTGTCCTCTGCAGAAGGCTGGTGTAGGCTGCCAGCAGCATGAAAACTGCAGTTAATGCTGCTCAGCACAGCAAGGAGCTTCACATCCCGTGGCTCTGAGCCCTACCTGTGGTAGCATGGCATAAGACTATCTCTGTAAAGGCAGTTCCTTCAAGTGGCCTTGTTATTTTGCCAGCTGGTCAGAAATATGCAAACAGTAATAGTGATCCTACTGTGGATGAGATTAAGAGTCGAGCCTTCAAAAAGCTATGTCACCCACGGTTTTGCCCCAGTTTCAAAGGGATGTTAGACACCAAGGAACAGGAATCAGGTATGGCTCAGTCTCCTGGGGCCAGCTCCACAAAACAGCCTCAGCATCCAGTTCTTTCTTAGACAGTGGATAAGAGTAAAATGTTATATGCCTTTGGTACCTACACATTTAAAAACATATATGCTCCTAATTTGCTTAAGCTTTTGTGACCTTTAATCTCAACAACAGCTTTCATCTGATTGTTGGGCATAAGGCTGTATTTTTTTAAGAAAGTCTATTCACTAACGATATAGATTGTAAGGAAAAGGTTCAAGTAATCACAACAATGAAAGCACAGCCTTTGACTATTCAGTTAGAGCATACTGAATTATTTATAACTCCTGGGCACCACCAACAGTCACAGACCTCTAACTTAAACTTTTGCTATTTTTATTTGGCAATTTCCCTCACTTAGAGTGTTTTCATTTATGCATTTGCTATTTGATCTTTGCGGGACAAAATTTCCCCTGCTGAACAAAGAAAAGCGTATTTGGGGACTTTTGAAGATATTTTTCTGCACTACCTTGGATTTTTTTAAAGCATTTTGAGGCCTAGTAGGACAGACTTTACAACTTTCAAAGCTGTAAGCTGTACCTAAAATGGGCTTCAACTTTCAGTTCTTTCTAAAGTAAAATTCCCTTTGATTACAGATCGTTGGAATCAATGGGAAATTTGCTTCATTAACAACTGTAAGACTGGATCATATTTATGAGTATATGTGATGAGAGGAATTAGGTGAGGGGCTGTATTTGTTTGTTAGCCCACTTTTGATCTTTTGCATAGACACAGGAACAGTCACTGCTAAGTCACTCCAACTTTATACCAATCTGTTTATGTAAAAAAAACCATTACACTTGTGTGTGGCTGGAATAATGCAGTGGTAAATATAGCCCCTAGGCCAACACAAATATACATGTATATATGTGTATATATGTATATATATTTGTAAATTTATGAACAGTGTCTATAGCTTCATGATTGCCTGAGATAAGGTGAGGTTGATGTACAGAATTTCAGGCAAAGGACTGTTTCTTTTTCACAATCCTCATGTATCTCAGATTTAAATCGAAACAAATGAAAAAGTTCTGTTTCCCAGGAAAATCCTTATTCTGCCACTGTGCCCCACTAAAAGCAGCGGCACGTATATTCAAAAACATATATCCAGTCATGGATATATGAGACTTACTCTCAAGGGCTTTTTTAAGGAAAAGAAATGGACTGAAAAAGGCAACAGCAGAATTTCCATTCCACATTAGCTCTCTCGGTAGTCTCACCCTTTATTAAGAGGCCCTTTGTATGGATGCTGTTCTTTTGCACCAGGTGTACGATTGTGAGGAGTACCTTTGTGGATGAAGTCAAGCTACACAAAGGCCTGGATTTTCTGACCTGCATTCGTTCCCATTAACCTTAAGCACTTAACTGAGCTCTTTACATTAACAAGCTGATCTCTTTTAATTTCTTGTATAGGTAATGAAAAAAGACAGTGCTTCTAGATGATAAACCAGTAAAACTGACATTTAAGATAGCTTTAGGAGCTCCCTCTCACTCCATGGAGTGACCACTTGTCTATCTTGGGTGTTCCCAAGATCTTACAAGATCTTGAATCCTGGTGAAATGAATCAGGGACCTAGTGCAGAATAGCATCCATATGAGGATTAGCCATGGCACTGTGCTTCAGACACATGGCCTGGCTCACCATGCAAATCACAGGTGTTCGTTGTTCACTGTTGGAACAAAAGGAGATGTTCATGGCAGCCTTCCCTTCCCAAATTGCAAAATTATTCCAAAGGACTGTATTTGCCCCAACCCCTGGAAACTGCATTTAAGGTGAATTCCTTGTGGTGGTCCTAGTGATGGAGGTCAGGGATCTCTGGTCTGATCTCTTCAGCTTTCTCTGCCAGTCTTGGGCATTACCGAAGCTGTTCAAAGAGTGAATTTACATCCTAAACATCTGAATGGCTGAGCTGTTCAAAGGTTACCTTCCTGCTCCATCCCCAAACTTGCCTGTAAAAAGTGATCTAGCTGGTAGTAATAATCAAACAATTCTCCTTCAAGGTACAGTTTAGGTAGTTTAATTTTTTTTTTTTCATTGGTGATAACTGCTTTACAAGCAGCTTGCATGGAGCTGAAAGCAATTGCAATTTCATCTCTTATTGTTGAGATTATAGTTTTCCTCAGAAATGCTAAACTGAGGACTCAACAAGCAAACAAGCTGTGACTGTATTCAGAAAGCTGCTCTGACAAGGCTGAACATACATCTCCATCTTATGGTGAGAATCTCTCAGAGCCAAAATTTGGAATTGCATATTGAGTCTTTCTGAAGGGACCAGCAATTTAATCCAGTATAAGAACTTTGGAGATCTTGTGTATTCCCATATTTCACTTGAATAAAAGAAAGACAGTCAGAGGAGTGGGAGAATTAAACTGATTTTTGGAAACTTGAGGGCTAAATGAACTTTGGCTGTTGTGCCAGCATATGGTCACTACTACTTATTTCTACAGCTAAATTTGAGTCAGTGAGTTGACGATCTTCACCCATCTCTCAGAACAACTTGATTTTAAAAAATATTGTTAGGGTTATGACAAGAGGGACTTCAGCTGCCCTGCAGGGACCTGTAAAGAAAGGATTCAACACTGTATCAGTACTTGGGAAAGACTTTAGCTCGAAAGTGGAAGATACAGCTGAATTCCAGGAATTGCATTACTTTCCGGCATGGTACCACCTTGACCAAACTGTACTGTTTCATCCTGACATTTTTATCCTGTTCTCCCTTTCCCTTTTTTGAGGAGTCAGATATGTTTCCCTTTCTTCCTTTTCCTCCCTCTGTGTGAGAATATAGAGATGCTGCCTGTGAAGACACATTCCTCTAAATCCTATTCCACACCCATTCTTGCATATGTGACTGCTTTGTTATTTGAAATGTCTGTGAAAAAGAAATAAAGGCTTTAAGAGTGAACTCTGGAAATGAAGAGTAGCTCAAGGATAAGTCAAATTTAAGGATGCATCTCCATTTTCTGCAAGACTTGTCATCACTGCCCTCCTGCCCTCCCTCTCTGTGAGAGTGGTGGTGAGGGTCCTGGAATGTAGGACTCTCAAAGGTTGCTCTTTCAGCTGTCAACTCACTGTGTCCCATGAGGCTCTTGCAGACTTTTCAGAGTTTTACCGTCAAAAGAAGCCTCTTTTTAAAAAGTGATAGTGTTCAACATCAAATGGGAAGAGGCTCCAAAGGGTGGCTCTGTCCCAGTTTATCTTTCTTTCCCAGTCTCTACAACAGCCCTCTGTGTCCATCCTACCCTCTCCTCCCAGCTGGACTCACTTTGCCAAGGGTGTAGCTTGCCAAGAGGGGCCTGCCTGGCCTTTCATCCCCATGCTGCTCTTGGATTATCTTCTTGGATAATTCTACACTTTCCCTTAAAAAAAAGTCTCACCTCCTAATGAAAGCCATAACTACTCCTGTGGCCCTGCAGCAGGGAGCCTCCCATGGGACAGCAGCAATGCCTGGCACCAGAGGGATCTGAGGGGCTAGGCAGGAAGATGGGTGGAGCTCATGTGGCCCTCTCACATCAGAGAGCTAAACCATCACATTGCTTTGCAAGCTCCCACCATGCTTCATGAACCGCTTGGCCAGTTCAGAGTCTGGATCTGACTTCTCACTGACTCACACTTATGCCATCGCACACTCCTATGGCAAATAGGTGTTGGCATGGCAAAACAAGCCTATGTGAAGGCATCAGCGGTTTGCACAAAGATCAGTGAAAAATCAGACTCACTGGACTCTCCTCCATCCACAGCAGCTGCATCTCATGCAGGTATTTCCTCTTTAGGATTTCTTCTGCGCCAAGTCATATAGACCCTAGCCATGAGCTACCACACTAGCCAAAAGGTTTTGGAGGGTTCCCCTTCCTAGTTTCCCGCATTGATCCTTTTATTCCTTAAGGAAAAGCATCTTTTTGTGCAGAAGAAATTAACCAATTCCTATAACCATCCTTTAGTGATGACAAAAGCTGAAATCACCACTGTCTCTAGTTTACAGTTTGGGAGGCTTAGGATAATAATTTACTTAAATGCTTGCGAATTGAAGCATGTCAGCACTTTTCTAGGACATTCCCAAGTAAAATAATATGACTGGTAGAAGACATTTATCATGTGAATGCATCTTGGTCAGATGTTTATGTTTCCTCTAAGTGCAGCACACACATAACAAAGCTGGATTAGAAAAGACCTAGAATGCCACAATAGTCAGGCAAACTCGGAGAAATGCATTGATACAATGCATTTATTTGGCATGTTTTCTCTTCAGAAAATGTTACGAGTCCCACCAGACCTGTCTGAGGCAGGTAGTTATTATAGCCATTTTAGAGATGGGAAGCCAAAAGCCTGAGAAAAGACCTGATGTTCAGTGGTTTGATCTCCCTTGGAATTTCTGCTAGTTGCAGGGGGAGCCTTCTGTTTTCAGCACTCTTGAAAACCCAGACTGTAACTGGTTTATCCAAATCTGCAGTGGCTATAAAGGTGAAAGCCAGGATTAGGACACTCAGGATCCTGACTTCATCAGAGCACTGCTACAAAGCTTTGATCCCACTAAGCACGTGCTTAATTTCAAGCACGAATGTTTCATTAATGATGCTATTCCCATGCTGCAAGCTAGGCACTTGCCTAATTGCTTTGCTAGATTGGGAATTACATTAAAATATATTAAACTTCAACATATTTTGAAAACCAAAAAATGTGGCCATTTCTCATTATGTTTCAAGCGTTGTCAAGGTTATTTGAACTGTAATTGCAGCCTCTCAACTGAGTGGATCACTTTTTAGCCAATCTGTGCACAGTTTAATAAGTTTTGGGTAGAAACATCCAATTGTCACAAGCATTCAACAATGGCTTGTCCCACGAGGTTCAGACTCCTGTGCTGCTACAAGAGGCAAAGTGGCTCCTGTGGCCATCGGTGCTAACAACACATCAGCAACAACTGACTATTGCGATAGGTCGCTCTGGTAAGATGTGAGTGTGGTGGCTGTTTTCACAAGTAATGCAGCATCTTATCAAGTGTATTGTACTTTTCCATTTCTTCCTGTAATCTGTTTGAGAAGCGGTGAACAGAAGTTGTTTAAATGTGAAACAACCCCTAACTTCTTGGTCTGTTACTCTAAGGTGCTAATCTGCAGACACACAGGTGTTTGTGCATGGGCATTGGTGTTTGCAGGACTGTGTTGCCCTGAAGTATCATTTTAGTGGCAGGGTTGAGATCAGGGAACCAACAGGGAAAGTGAGCAAACCCCTGTAACTTTGAACAGACAAAAGTCGCAGAAAGCATCACAGGACTTTGCCAAAAAAAACTGGCTACATCTTACAGTTTTCCTTTTGTTTTGAATTGGTTTGGTTTTGGTTTTATCCAGATTGGCACAGAAGACTGTACTTCCATCGATCAAAATCTTGTCTGGTAACTAACTAAACAACTTGTTATTGGAAAATTAAAGAATAAATAAGTAAACTGTCAGTTGTGGAATGTAAACTGATTAAACAAATAAAAAAAATCATGTTGTGTGTTTTAAGCGTCTGTCTGCTTGTGTCGGGAGTGGGGCTGGGCACCTCTCACCATCCCCTTCCTCAGGTGAAGGACGAAGGACAAAGAGCAGAACTGGAAGGTGGGTGGCCTCTGACCACTGAAGCACTGGAAAAGCACTGGAAATACTCTTTTCAAATCACTAGTAAAAATGATTATATGGCTTCTGATCAGAAACACTGTAAGATGCTGCATACCTGGAGACATTAAAGGCTAGGTTAGATGCGGTTCTGGGCAACCTGATCTAGTTGGAGATACCCCATCTCATTGCATGGGGGTTGGACCAGATGGCTTTTGAAGGTTCCTTCCAATCCAAGCTATTCTATGATTCCATGACTTTATGAAACTACAAGCACAATCAGTATCTCAACTTAACTATTTATGTAGAGGTTTTTCTGCATATCATAGAAGGGATTGATTCCTGCCAGAGCCTTAACACGATTAACCCCTTTCTGGGGCCACTTAACATCTAGAAGTCTGTGAGTAGACTGAAATATATAGAGACATTGCAGTAGATTATCACCCACCTTCCCCTAGTAAATAAAGAAACAAGAGTGAGTATGAAATACAGCCTTTTGGGTTTTCAACCCTCAGCTGTGAAGGCTTTGGGCAACTTGGCAGGTACAACCCTGCACTCATATTAGTGCTTCCTCATTGCACTTGCATCCTCAGGCCAACAATAACCAATCAGACAGATATTTTCTATACAGCTTTAAGTGTGCAGCTAGGGTTGGGCTGCATGTGTCCAAGGTTGAGCACCCAAGATCAGGCTATTCATAACTGTAAAGGTATAAAAACTAGGCCAAATGTATAGAAGGAAAGTAAAAGACAAAAGTGCTTTAGAGTGTACAAGCAGAGGAAAAGCAAGAGTAGGTCTAGGAGAAAAACACAACTTTTTTATCTTTTAATCAGTGACTTTTAAATTAATTAGCTAGAACTAAATTATTTTAAAAAAATACTGGCAAGGTATTTTTAAAACACATTTATTTTTGTTGGGAATGGTGTTATTGAAATTGCCAGTGTTGGCTGTTTTTACCTGATTGAGCAGCTGTACCTATCAAGACCTGACAGCCAAAAAGAAGGAGGCACCTAAACATCCTGCCAGAATGTGCCTGGCACATTCTTCTAGCTGATGGTTTTTCCAAAGCTGAATGGTTTTTAGTGACAGACTATGGGATGTAGCAACAATAAACAACCTATCTCCTGCGGCTTTCAGGATGGAGTCCTTCCTGTCCCCAAAGAGGTCCTGTCTAAAATATCAACTGCAACAAGGAACCAAATGAAGGGTCTGAAGGGAGAAGAATACAAGTGAATTCTCTGTCAAAAACCTCATTGGTACTAGCGTATATTCCTTGATCTCTTCTCTGTCACTAATGGCTGAGGAAGTGAGAATTCTTGCCACATTTCGAGTGATATCACTTGCATTACCCATACTTATGACATGTCTGCTCCCACAAATAAAGCACAGAGTAAGAGGGGAAAGAGCTTGCTGAAGGGTGCAGAACCTGGCAACCCCCCAGGACAAATGGAGGGAGTTAAAGCTGTATAGTGGCATATTCAGCACCATGAAGAAGTAAAGCCCTTTCAATTAAAACCCTCTTCTTGCTTCTGCTGCCTGGCACAGCTGCCCACCCAGCCATCCACACCTGCTTAGTGAAACCTCCGGTTTAGCAGCAAATACCTAAGGGCTGCTAAGGTCTTTGCTCTCTGCCATGAGCAGAGACAATGTGATTCATTGATGCTAAAAATGGAAGCCTGCAGAGCTCACTTTGTGGCAGGGCAGAAAGCAAGTGCCCTGTCTTATGGCAGTGATGGCAGGGAAAGCTTTGGGAGCGTGGCTGCCAGATCAGAGGATTTAGCTGCTCAGCACCTATATGGGGAAGGGGGAAGAAGAACACAAATGGAAGGAGCTGGCTGCTCTTTGAAGGCTGAGCTACAGACACTGTCATGGAAGGGCCCGTGCTGCAGAAAGAGAGTGGCCTGACATCAGGGAAGATTTGTGCATAAAACACCAGGGTTGCATTAGCCCTGTGAGGGCTGAATGTTAAGCTGCAATGCATTGTTGCTCCCTGCGGTGTTCAGGCTGCCCAGCCCTGCTGCTGCCACCAAGATGGTGCTTTGGTTTGCTCATTTCTGGGGATCCAGCTCTCTGGCATGATGTGAGACACGAGGTAATGCCATGGCACTGCACAGGAGCCTGCAACTCAGCTAGACAAAGCAAACAGTGAGCAAGAGAAGGGAAGACTCATTAGCTGTAGTTCACCACACAGGAAAGAGAGAACAGAGGGATTTTAAAAACTCAACATCACACAAGCTGCCCATGGCAGAGCAGGGGCTTGCTGTGCTCTTGTCAGGCTATCTCTGTCAGGAAGGCGAGGGCTAAGGCTTGTCATCTCCCCACCTTGCCAGGCACCCGCACTCAGCAGCTCACAGTTTGGGAAGTGTAGCAGGAGTGCTCATCTTTTGTCATCCAAATCCCACTTTGAATTACCACCATTGCCCTCAAAGGTCTATCCAAGACTCTACCTGGTCATGAAGGGAAGTAACTATTCACTTGGGAAGGAAAGTAGTGAGTATTTTAAGAATTAGGTTTAGGAGAGAGAAAGATAACCAACGGCTTCCTTTGTGACACAGTGGGGCCTCAGGAGGTTGAGCACAGAGGCAACAACTTGTGTTCTTAAGAGCAGTGAAATCCTTTGCTCTGCCCTTGATTGGTACCCCAAAGTGCAGTTTTCCCTTTGCTTTGGGTATCTGCTAACGCTTTCTGCATGCAGTGGAGCGAACACCCTCGCACTGAAATGCAACTGCTCTGTTTCAGAGGCAGGATAATCTCACGGTGACCTTTCTTGTCAAAAGCACATGATAACTGCAGCAGACTGGTGCTGCACGGGGTGAGGATGCTGGTAATGAAATGCTTTCATAGCTCGACACTCATTATTCCATTACATTATCAGGCTCTTCCCCAGGGGCCCTTTAAAGAGTCATGGCTGAGCTCTTTTCCTGCAGAGACCAAAAGCAGACCACCTTACAAGCTGCATTTACTAAAATTTTTGCTGCCTCCCTCCTCAGGGGGAGTGTGTTCTTGTTCATTTGCATCAGACAGAAGTGGAAGAACTGCGCCAGCTCAGCTATGACTTTATCAGCCTGCTAACCCACGCCAAAGCAGCCAGCCTACCGCCAGCCAGAAGCAGATAAGGCTGCTGCCACCCCAAAGCTTAGTATGCAGGGCCCATGCTTGCAAAAGGGTCTCCAGTGTGCCTCAACCACCCTCTCTCTACTATTCTGCATTTGCCATTCACTTGAAAAGGCTGCCCGTGAATGAATTCTATGTGAGAAGATGAGCTTTCCCTTTGACTGCTTACTTCCCTGTGATTTCTTCCCATCCTCAGATAAACACTTGGTCTTCACAGCGCTGAAATTCAAAGTGGCTGTCACCCAGAGTGAGGACCTCACCTGGAGCTGGCTGCTGAGAATGAAACTTGCATTGGCTGTGATAGCAAAGCCCTCTGATGGAGTTCAGCTTTTTACTAGTAAATGAGCTGGTGGGCCAAGGGCAGGCCCAGTGGTCTGAGAGCTGTACTGCCAGTAGATACAGCCAGAGAGAGATCACAGAGTATAAGCTTTGGGCAGTCATCTGCCCCCTGCTCAGCTCCCGAGAGACAACCCTTTCAGTCAAAGGTGATGGTGAGTATTCTGGGAGGTATTAAACAGAGAACCAGAAGCACTACAGATCTTGCTTTGGCTTATGCTAACTGTTCACAGCAATGCTACAGTGCGTGCCAGGAACATAAAGGGAGAAATAAACCCTGCCATAAGGCGCATGTGATTTGGAAAAGCAGAGGCAGGCAAAGGGTGAGAGCAGGGAATAAAATGCACAGGTGAAGTCTTCATAGCCACAGTTGGCACTTGGATTTGGCCATATATATTCGAAACAACTCTGCACAGAAAGCTGCTTAGTACTTTAATGCCTTCCGAGGGCTAAATAAACTCCAAGTGAGCATACACCTCATGTACATATGCAGACACATGCACACCCTCAACTGCTAGGTTCCCTTTAGGAGTTCTCTACCCACCACATTTGCAGCAAAAATACCATGTGCTGAGGTTTATAAGGAGCTTTCAAACAGAAGAGGTGACTGTTGAGTCCTCCCTGCCTTCCCTTCTGTCATGTGGAGATTCATGCATTACCTCACACTTCTCTCTTCCCAGCTACTGATTTTCACAATTAGAAATCTAAGTATTTTTGGGACTTCTAATGCTCTGTCAAACCTGTCTGCAAGTAGCCAGGGGATTCAGAGGTTGATAGGGACAGATGGGCAGACATGAAGTGACAGAACATACATTTCCTTAGGAAACCAGGCTAAAAATACTATGTTCAGAGTTCAGCTCTTTCTGTGAAGATGCACAGCTTCCCGGGAGGTCGAACCAGTGGTCGCAGGTGGCAGCAACAGCTCTGTGTCCTGGGTGACACCTTTCCCCATCACAGCTGTCATTGCTGCTCCTGCCAAAGGTGCATCATGTCGGTTCTTCCTTGTGGCCAGGAGGCTCTGCAGTTGTTGAGATCTTCATTCTGGGTCTGAGCCCCAAAGAGAAGCCCACCAGGGAAGATGATATGGAAGCACTCATGATCAGAGTGGAGATCCACGCTGTCTGAGGCAGGTTCTGAATGCTCCCAAGCTAAACCTGGCAAGTTGGAACTTCTGCAGGGACAGGAAGATGGTCCTGAGGGAAGCTACACCTCAGGATGGGCAGTCAGCCAGGCTTTTCTCCCTTCTCCAACAACACCATCCCGAACAGCCTTGCAGGAAACCTTGCAATCCCCCTGCCTGCCTTGCTTTGCCTACCAGGCAAGGATGAAGGTCAACATCTGCAAGCGCTTACTGTGAAGACTACTAAGGAAATGCTGCTGCAAATGCTGAAGCATAGTCTCAGCCTGTACTAAGCAGTCCCTTTCCACCATTTTGCCAGCAGCAACTGATTCATTTTCATGATCCTTGTGACTTCTCTGCAGAGCTAGGTCCGAGTCACACATTTGTTAGTAATGTGCTCATCTGTTGTTGAACACTGAGTGTGCTCCTGTGGCACAAGGGCTTGCAGGACTCAGGAACAGGGGTTGTGCACCTGGATCCTGGTCATGCACCAGGATCACTGCTCAGTGACCCTGGGAGAAAAGGAGAAGACAGAGGGGAGTTGTGCTGTATCCCCAGGCAGTGCCAGTGTGGCTGCCAGTGCTTGGCCTCTGAGCAGCGTACCCCAAGGCTCTGTGAGTGGCTTGTGATTGTCCCATCAGACCTTCCCTGACAAGTACTTAAATTGAGTGAGTTCATCCCATAAAATTTAAGGAGGAAGTGGGAGGACAGAGGAATGAAAAGCAATGTGGTTTTCTTTTAGCACCTCTCTTTCTCATTTTGTCCTGAAGTGTCAGCACCTTAAATAAAAAACCTTTTACTGCCTCCCTGCTGCCTCTGTCCAGTCACAAATAGTGAGGTCAAGGCCAAGGGCCCAGCTATACAGCTCTGTCCTCAAGGGTGTCACCTCTGTGCAGAGCCCTTCATTTGCTTTCCTCTCTCATTTCTCCTTTGCTGTCACATTCACTCCTGCTAGCTCAGAAACACTCGCCTTTTGCTTCCAGAGATCAGAGGAGATTGAGGGTAAATACAGTTCTCAAGGTCTGCTGTTTTAACTTCCATTCGACCAACAGAATGGCCAAGAGGAGCCACACTACTGATTCCAGTTTGTCACAGTGCATTTCCAAACTGTGAACCACACTGAGAGCTGCCCCTGCTTTCTTCTGCAGCCCTGAAGAGGGTTGGCTAGAAACAGGTCTCTTACAATTCTGCTTCCTGGGGAGCCCCCATTAAGCAGTGTTGGAGATACTCAGGAAAAAAATCCAGGCCAGAATGAACATCAGGCCTGAGTAGAGTTGATAAAAATAATAAACTTGGATGTTTTTGATATACCCAGAGAAGAAGCAGTCACAAATGTTTCCATCAGGTGTGCAATGTACCCATAAAATGTTCCAAGTATATTCTCATGCATTTGCAGCTGGACAAGAAAAAAACAAACCAAAAAAAAACCTTACATTTGTCAGCAGTTATTTTACCAGTGAGAAAAACGATTTGTTGTTGGACTAGATGGTATGAAGCAAAGCTAGAGAGCGGAATTGTTTTGATACATGTTCAAGTGGCTCTGTGCAGGTGTAACACAGCTAAATATAACCTGGAACAGCCAATAGGCATCAACAGCTTGAAAAATCTTGCTGTCTGCTCGTTGTGAATGCATTTCCATTTACTTCCACAAGCTGAGGATCATGTCCCAAAACTCTTAAATTCTAATGGCTCAGAACTCCTCTGAGTTTTTGCTTCGTTCAGTGCAACATCAGGAGATGCTATGTATCAAGAAGAAGGTGATGGCTTCTTGATCTGATGCAAGACCACCCAGTATGTCACCTGGAAACATCTTACATACCCAAGAAATGTTAGATCACTGTCAGAGTTCAGCTTCACCGTGCCTCCAGAAGGGCTGTCCTGTGCAGGGACTGGTGTTTACCATGGAAATTCAGCAATGCTGAGTGGTCTCCCTGCTCACATGGGAAGGGATCTGTGACCATTTCTTGTCATGACTTTGGCATTTTGTGGTAACCAGGTCACATAAAATGCCCTGTAATTGAAATAGGATTTTCTTGAGCTATTTAAACCTTTATCAGAAAATAATGGGCAAAAATCTATCAGAGCAACCTGCTCCAGAACTATCCATCACTCACTGAGATTCAAACTTAATTTGATTGCTATGAGAGTATGTATTTTTATTGTCCTCTGTTTGCTTAATGAATGTTGCAGTTGTAGTAACAAGATTATTGTTAATATGAAACAGATTTGCAGAATGAAGATAATTAAATGATACCTTGAGGGTGATTTCTGTTTAAGACACAGTAACTGTGTCATAGAGTAAATAAACTTGGTGAAGGAACATATCAATGCCTACTAACCTGAGATATAATTATTCCCAAATTAGCAGGATGCATATTTGATTATGGTGAAATACCTGGTGACTGATGCTTGGTCCAGGCTATTTCACCTGCGGGGCTGTGTGACAAAGCCTTGCCCAGGAAAGCAGGCAAGAAGATGTGGTTCCCCACAGCCCAGGGTGGGACTCAGCACCCACATTGGAGACAGCCCAACATAATAACAGGTTTCCTGTAAATACACTTGGACATGAACTGTGAGGTTTTGACAAGTTCAAGAGATCAGACTGTGCCTGGCTTTCAAAAGCTCTGCCTTATATCTTGCCCAGCTCCCATCACCATGTGTAATGGCAACAAAAGCCTGACAGCACAGCAGTGACAGGGGTGCTTGGCTATCAAAGTCATAGTCTTAAGACATCTTCCTTTCTAAATTGATGCTTAGTGATATTTCAGCATAAGCATTAGTGGAAGGAATTTGCTCCTTCTGCTTGGATCTGCAGTACTGGCTTGGGACAAGGCAGTTGCATAGTCATGAACCTGTAGATGCTGAGGCAGCCCACCCCTCCCAAAGGAAACAACAGACTCATTGCCCCCTTCCTTCCTCCCTTCTTGGATTTGGAGATGATCACATAACTAATCATGCGCTGGAGGTGACAATCTCTGGTGAATACAGAGCTGCTTATACCCCACTGTTTCAATAAAGCAATGGCAACTGCTATACGCACACGGAGCATACACACAGCTCTGCAGCTTGCCCTACTTCATCCAAATTAACCATCTAAATTGCTTGCATTTTCAGTATATATGGTGAGTTTTACCTGCTTCCTCAGTGCCTTTAATGGTCTGAGGAATATCTTCCCAGATCTTTGCTTAGATTTTTCAGTCCCTAAAGGACTTTCACACAACCATTTTGGTCTTAAATAATGAGAGTTTCTACATAATTTTGAATAGTAATACTGCTAATAGCGTTATTTTCTTTACAGTCCCTCAACTATAGCTCTGGCAGTCATAGTCTGTCTTTTGTTCAAGGCTGGACAAAAATTCGGATATTCAGTTGGTTGTTTTTCTAAGTCATATCATTACCCACCAAATCTAATTCTAAGCTGCACCTGCTGCTTTTGTACACAGGTATCTGTGAGTGGGTCTGGGTCCCCCAAATGCCTGCCAGCTGTGCATGTAACTGCAAACAGCAATTCCTACAAGGAACTCGCTTGAGTGAGTGTAACATGGCCAATTTCAGCAAGCACTATTTTCTGTAAATTAAAGCCAAAATCTCTATTTACCAAAACATGCCAATATCACATTTTACTGGCACAGAAGTAATTGTTTCTCAGCTTTGAGCTTAGCTTTGCAGTAGCACTAACAGCATCTTTAGAGAAATAAGTGCGTAACTTACCTCTTGTGCTGTGAACCACTGTAAGAGAGTCCCCTAATGAACTACTTCAGTTTCTCAGACTGTATTAATATTGACATTGTACATCCATTAAACACCACTGCACATCAGTGCTCCAGGTGGTTGCTGCAAGCAGCTAGATTAGGGGTAAATGTCTCTGTTACCGATCTTCCCAATGAATTTATATATTTTCCTTGTCCACGTGCACAGGCCCTCCTTTGTCATCTCACCCACAATCTATTCATTTGACTTTTTCAGTTAATGTCATTTATTCGTACGTTATTTGCATTGCCTAGAACTTTCCATGTTGTTTGCCTAGCTTTGTCTTAGTCTGGCACTAGAAGATACTGTGTTTTTTTCCTACAGAGGAATGTGACAGTACCTGTTGTAACATCCTCCACCCAATGATCCTACTAACATCCCCCCTTTGCCTCTAATTTAAGGGTAATTTTCCTAAAGACAGTAATTGCAGAGAGGAGGTAGTAGCATAAGGCTAAAGGAGAGAGACTTTTCCAGGTATGCTCTGTATTCAGTTGAGATCTTTCCTAAGTCAGTTTTATAAATGATGCCTTTTCCAATATATTTCCCAGTTTCCAATATATTTTCCAGTTTTGTTCACATACTTATTAGTGATTATTAAGCTTGTCACTGTCCATTCTGGTTTCTATATTTACTTCCTGCTGTGTCTGACTCTCCTACAAGCATCTTCTAAAAGTATTTCTGGCAACACATTTGCTTCTGTGAAACAGTTAACAAATATGTCCTATTTACTTCCACTTACACAATTTCATCTTTGGCTGCTATGTTGTACATTTTTGCTATATAATTTTCACCTAAGCAAGCTATGCTGTCCTTGTTTTCCTTACCCATCCTATAAATTCCTTCTGTCACTATTCATACGTTTTTGTAAAACAATGTAATCCTTAGTACTCCTTGCATCTTTCATCATATAATAGACATTATCCCAACTTACATTACCTGCTTCATTGTGCATAAACTGTTTTACGTGTTTGACATCTTAAATATCCTTTTTTCTATGACTTGAGTTCCTCCACGTATCTGTAATGTCAGAGCCCTGTTCATCCTCTGCAAGATTCAGTCTGAACCAAGTGGGTTCTGTGTCTTGGCAAAGGATATCTTCTCTGTTAATTCTTAATTGTAAATCTCCTCTTAGAGGTTTAACTGCTTCATTCTTACACTTATGGTATTTCCTTAATTTACTTTACTCCAGGTACCTTATGGTATTCAGTACTGCAATTACTCTTCCCATCTGTTCTTCAAAAAGGAAAGCAAGAAAATAGAGCAAGCAAAGATGTCACATAAATGGAGTCAATAACGCCTGTGGATTTTGAGGGCATGAATAGCAGGTTTGTTACTGTGGCTCAAACTGCTTTCATTTAATGTAAAATACAAGACTGTTCTAATTTAGCCTTGTTAAGCCCCAGAGTCTTACACTCCATCATCTTATCATAGATCCTTACAGCAGCATATTAAGTGAAAAGAATGCCTAACCAGTTCAAAAAGCAAAGCCAACCTTTGAACCAACACTAGACCACAATGTGATATGAATTCAAAGAAAATACACTCTATGGAGTGAAAGAAACTACAAGGAATTCAAAAGCAATGTCTGTGTCATAATTAGAATGTCAATTAGTAACAGAAGAATAACAACAATAATGTAACAATTTTTAAAACCATATAACTTGGGAACTTTCTGGAAGATAAATGCAACGTGAAGCTGTACAGACCCCAAACTAGCTACAGAGCTCACTGAAATACATTTGCTGATAATGCTTATACAGAGCTTGTACAGAAAACATATTTGGAAGAACTCTCTTGCAAAACCTAAGGAAGCAGTATGCATGACAAGATCTGTATCTCCAGCAGCCTTTCCCTCATGGGAGGAATAAAAAGGTAACTTTTGAAATGACTGAAAGGTGGGAGACAATGAAAAAGCTGAATATCAGATTTTATTCTAATTTAACCATCTTAAAGGAAAAAAAAACAACAAAATATAGTTATGCATTCATCAGCACATGAAAACATCAAGACCTTTACTTCACAAACCAATGAAATGGCCAGTAACAATTCATCAGCAATTGTCAGTATTAGATGTGGGATATATCATTTGGCAGGGATTGATGTAGACCAATTGATAGTAACTCAGCAGGATTATACTCTTCCAAAGCGGCCATATTTTGTGTTCTAAAATCCATGATAAATTAATCTTTTAGCTTCTACAGAGGCAAAGATATTTTGCTAGTGAAGAGGCATGGGAGTGGTTCATCACTACAGTGACGGATCTTTTCAGCCTGCCTTTGCCTGCAACTGATTCTGTTGCTCCCCCAACTCCACCTAAATAGAAGGATAAACCAACTTGCCCTCACAAAGTACTGCCACTGACTTTGGAAGAAGTGAAACTTTGAGCAAACACAGTAATGTGCTGGGTATGCAATCTAAGATGTCAGCCAGATGTGTTCAGTGGGCCGTGGTGATGCACACAATTGATTCAAAACAGAATGAAAATAGAAGCATTTAATAGCAAACCAACTGGGACTCTCTCCTTCAAACCATGGCTGTTGCTCTTTGATTACAATTGCCCAAGGCCCCACTCCATCTGGTCCGTGGATTAGGCTGTCACTGCCTCAATGAAAAATGAATCATTGTTACAGATGTAACTGTAGTTTTCAGAAGCTCATCTAAATATAGGATCATCTCACCATAGGATGTAACCAGGATGGCATATAGCAGCAGCTGATTTTCAGGTAGGTGCTATCTTAATGTAAACACAGGTAAGCAGTATGCAGCATCACATTTCTGGACAGACAGAAATCAAGAAAAGCCTTAAGTTTTTACACTGTCTCATCCCACTGTACAACAGGGATAAATGGAGAGAACACGACATTTATTCTGGCTATTGAACAATGAGCATTAATCTCTGCCAGAATCAAATTGCCGGACTGGAGATTCTTATGGTTTAAATCACTTAGATTCTGTCTGCAGAAGTGAAAATACCTGCTTGCAGGTGTAAGCCCAGGAGAGGTTAGGTATTACCAGCATGCTGGTTGATGGCTACATCCCTTCCAAATAGATGCTGCTTATAGTAGCATGCACATACCATGAGTATGTTTGTGCTATGTATTTGGTCTCTCTTTCTCTTTCTCTTCCTGTATTGTCCTATTCACTACGCAAAGTCCCTTAATATGTAGCAGCGCCATAGTAACAGCATCAGCCCAGAGATGAGTGGCCCTTAGCCTGCATCAGCAGGACATTCTTAAGGGTCATTTTGTCTGTCGCCCTGCCACATTTAGGCTCCAGGGCTGCTCACTCTAACCACAGAGCCACAGAATGGTTTGGGTTGGAAGGGACCTTAAAGATCATCCAGTTCCAACCCCCTGCAACAGGCAGGGACACCTTCCACTAGACACTTCCTCAATGGCACCTGCATTTACTGAATCCAAATAGGTTGGGAGTGAGTGCAGAGCCTTTTGAAACCTGTCTGTGCTAAAGGTACAAGTTCCTGACAAGATTGCCACAGAGCAATTTAATGGGTTTCTGCGGCTGTTCAAAAGCTGTGAATATCTCTATTCATTCCCTTGGAAAAAAAAAAGGTAAATAAACTCTGAGAATCAGGGAATATTTCTATGTAATAGCTCAGTCATGGGAAGAGGGGGCAGGGTGTAAAGGTGGTGGTTTTTTTTTTCTGCAGAAATATGCTAGGCACAGTCCTGAATTTCCTTCTAGGAATGGTGAAGCACATGTCATGTTCTGCATACAGAAGAGCCAAGGAAGAGCATGGAAGGGAAGAAAGGAGAGAGATTATTCTTGTGCAGAGCTTCTCTGAGTTACCCAACCAAAAACCCTGCCAGTGGGATTCAGATCTTTCTCCAAGCCAGTGGAGCAGGCACTAACTGCAGACATGACTACCCCAGGGACTCACACCTCCAGACAGAGCTGGAAATGAGGGCAAGAGAATCCATCATGAACTTTCTCTGCTCTCACAGGTAGAAACTTTATTTGATTAGCTTCAGTGGCTGCAGCATTCCCTTCTCTTACACAGGATGGTGGCTAGAGGTGGAACAGAGAAAGAGCTCAGTCTGCAGCCAGCCTGTGCCCATGGCTTGTGGGGAAAGAAAAGCTGGAGGGTGATGTGCCTGTAAGGCTAGAGCTTCAATCCCACAGCCTGATCTGGAGAGACAGGCCTGCTGCCATCCACCAAGGAAAAGGGCTCTTCCCCACCTTAAATCATGCTTGGTGTTCAGGTGCTGTAGAATTAAAGCAAATTATAACCTCCCTTGCTGGGCCAGACATGAGAGATTTAGAGGCTGTTTTTTTTCTCATCAGCTGCACAAAAGCTTTGCACTGATAGTAATCATGTGTAGAAAGCAGGGGGGCAGACTATAATCAGAAACAACCCTGCCTCTCTCTAGCAGGAACACAGGCTTACATTGGTGTGACAAACACACAGCTTCTACACAGCAATAAATCTGGTCTCTGCAATACAAACAGCTATCTGCATTTTACTTGCACAGAAGCACCTGAAGACATACGACCACCCTGATGGCAGGAGGTATGAATGACAGCACTGCTACTTTATACCCTCAGCCTATCCTTAGCTGAGTCACGAATTCTAGAATAACTATCAGGGAGAGGGGTCTCAATTCTTCATTGCTATAAGGACAATAGAATGACTACACTGTCTGTTTCTTTTGTGCATGCACAGGCATATATCCTTTACACTACCACCATGCAACAACTCTTCTCTGCCCTTCTACAGTGCTAATACAGGACTTAGCAGAGATGCAAATGGGGCTATCCAGTTCAGCCATATAAGGCTTACCTATAGACCACATGGCTAGAATTAGCTTTCAGACCATGAATTTGAATAAAGCCCCACTGGTACTAAGTGGTGACTGTGAAAAGGACTTCTGTTTCTGAAGCTTCCACTCAAAACTACACATCAAATGATGAAACCAGTAACTTCACTAAAATGATTATCTATGTTCAATCCCATTGTCAGAGAAACAGCAACAAGAGAAAAACAGCAGTCATAGAATCATAGAATAGTTAGGGTTAGAAAGGACCTTAAGATCATCTACTTCCAACCCCCCTGCTATGGGCAGGGACACCTCCCACTAAACCATGTCACACAAGGCTATGTCCAACCTGGCCTTGAACACCACCAGCGATGGAGCATTCACAACTTCCCTGGG